>FIZR01015457.1:0-67400 GCA_900060175.1 Ferrisia virgata
TAGGAAATTGAATTTTCTACAAAAAAGGTCTCTTACAATTTTTTGATAAACCTCACCGTTTAAAAGTTATTGAAGGTTAAAGTTTCACTATTTTAAGGAATTTTTTTTTTATGAATTTTATAACTACTCAAGACGAAAGTATTATGATACAACCTTCAATAACAATCAGCCTTCTAGATCAATTAGAAGACATCGAAAGAATGTAAATTGTCGTCACACCTCTTCAACATTTTAACACGAAATCGTAAAATCAATCAGGGTCAAAGAGTATTGTTGACGGATAAATCGATGACCGGATAATTGTGAAATGCCCTATTAAATATCTTTCACTTTCCTCAACATTTAAACTTAAAATCATAAAATCAATCGAGATCAAAGTCGACCAATTTTCCTCACCATTTCGACTTGAATTCATAAAATTAATCCAGAATCAAGGTCAACGGTTTATGGATCAACTTCAAATATCTTTAATTTTCCTCAACATTTCAACTCAAAATCATAAAGTCAATTCAAGGTCAAGGTCAACTGTTGACGGACCAACTTTTTTTCAATATACCTCAACATTTCCACTTGAAAATCATGACAGCAATCCAGAGTCAAGGTCAACTGTTCATGGGTCAAAGATATTTAAAGTTGACCCATAAACAGTTGACCTTGATTCTGCATTAATTTTATGATTTCTAAGTCGAAATGTTGAGGAAAATTAGTCGACTTTGATCTCGATTGATTTTATGATTTCAAGTTAAAATGTTAAGGAAAACTAGAGATGTTTGAAGTTGACCCGTCAATGGTGGAACTTGACCTTGAACTGACTATATGATTTAGAGTTGAAGGGGTCGAGGAAAATTAAAGGTGTTCAAAGTTAATTTTCCTCAACATTTCAACTCAAAATCATAAAGTCAATTCAAGGTCAAGGTCAACTGTTGACGGACCAACTTTTTTTCAATATACCTCAACATTTCCACTTGAAAATCATGACAGCAATCCAGAGTCAAGGTCAACTGTTCATGGGTCAACTTTGAACACCTTTAATTTTCTTCGACCCCTTCAACTCTAAATCATATAGTCAGTTCAAGGTCAAGTTCCACCATTGACGGGTCAACTTCAAACATCTCTAGTTTTCCTTAACATTTTAACTTGATATCATAAAACCAATCTTTCTTAAAATCTGTTCAGTGATGTCAGTCTAATGATGACGTCACATTGTTGATGGACTTTTGTAGAATGTGCTATTAAACTTCTTTCAATATTTTTTTTTTAGATTGAATTTGCGAGGCTTAGTTTAATATGGGAGTTCTTCCCTTTTCAGTGGTCTTTGTCTACTATTGCGATCATTGGAGTTTCTTTGTTTGTTTTTATTTATTTATTTATTTATTTATTTATTTATTTGTTTTTTAACGCGATAACTCGAGTAAAAATAGTCCAATTTATTTGAAATCTTCACCAAAGGTTGCGATCATTAGTTCTTACAGGTTGATTAGATTTTTGAACCAAATGATTCATTAGGGACCGAGATATGAATTTTCAAAGTGTCCAAACTTGACAATTCCCTTTGCAACCAAAATACATTGTCATGAAAATATTTTTCTCCTTTCGATTTCAACGATTTGATGACGTCATCAAATGTTTTTTTGCCCATTTCTTTTATTTCTTTTCTAACGCGATAACTCGAGTGAAAATGGTACGAATTTCTTGAAATTTTCACTATACCCTCGGGCCATGATTCCTCAAGAGCTAATTAGATTTTACAACCAACTGGTCCATCAGAAAAAAATAGTCCATTAGCAGTCATATTATAGGGCCATTTTTTAAGTAGCTTGGTTACCATTTCGTACGTCAGATACTTTTTGTTATTATTTGCTTAAAAAGGTTACTAAAAGTTACTTTTTTCTCATATTGGGGTGAAAAAAAGAAAAAAATAGTAATAATAATAATTATTATAATATTGTGAACAAACTGAATTTACATTCTTCCAATCCATCAAAGAAGGAGAACAACAGCCTGATTTTTGCGAAATATTATAATTATTTGAATTAGAACTTAATCAGTGGTGGTGGGTAGAGGGGGAGAGGGGTAATGGACCTGGAAAGTCAAAGCTCCCAAAAAACACATCTAACCTATACACAAAGTTTTAATATTCTAAGCTCAATTTGGAGGGGAGTTAATTATGTGAGGAACAAACTTGAAAAATAAGAAAAACCGACCAAAAAGCTACGTACATCTTAGGCTCCTGCTAAGTCTTCATATCAAATTTCAATTTCCTAACACAATTTGGAGGGGAGATAGGGGAGGGACAGCCTTTTTTCAATGTCAAAAAGGGGGAAACCTCTCATATCTCCCCCTCCTAATTGACGTTAGAGGCTGATTTTTGGATATGTTATACAACTTTTCCCTACTGTCTCAATATGTGTTATGCATACGCCAGAATACCCAACTTGCTCATGCAGCAGGTGATTGGGTTTGGAGATATCTATGTAGTAATATTCTGCCTTAACTCAAGGTTATCCCCACTCCAGAGTATCTAATCCGCCGCCAATCGTGGTTCATTTCGCAAATTTCATTGATTTTAGTCGGTATCGAGCCGAGTAAATAATCTTTAGTTGATTTGGGAGTGTGGAGAGAGGGGATAAATGAATAAATAAATATCTAACATGGCCAAAAATGGTTTCAATGGTTTTCTAGTACTCCAAAACGGACTTAGTTGATACTCTCCCTCCCCCCTCCAACCTCTATAGGATGTAGTCTGGTTTTCATTGGCAATTTGACATAGAAAATCAGGCTGCAAAATGAATTGAAAGAATCGGGTGATTCGTGTATTTGTGACTTGAATATTTTCATACAAAAATGAAAGTTTTTGAACATGAAAAATAACCGGAAGTACCTATTTAAAAAAAAAAAATCGGTCCACTTGATCATGGCAAAATTATGATAACCTGATTTTTGAAAAACCTCCGGCCATTTAACCGGTTAACCGAGCTCCTTTCAACGCTTACTTATAATTACCAATCTGTTCTGCGTGTGTATTTATTTCATGGCTCATTTGTAGGACGAAGTCGTCAAAGAATTCAAAGAAGAAATTCGCAAGCTGAAAACGATGATCGTCAAACACGAGAACCGAATCAGAGCTCTGGAAGCTCGTCTGGTCGCTGTCGACGAGAATACCACCAACGAAAACGATAACAGTAAATCGCGTAAAGAAACAGTCGAAAATCACTCGTCCGGCGATTCGTCTACCAATCAGTCAGCCGATGTTAATGCCAACTCTTCGGGCGATAGAGAAGACCTGGCACCCGATGAGGTCTAAGATTGCATACTACATTAATAATATTTATACAATATGACATTTTCCAATTTTACAAACACAGAATATGTATATGTTATATATATACGTAATTCTCTATCGCTCTCCCCCCTTCCCCTGTCCCTCCCGCATAAATTTGTTTCTCCCCCATTTTTATCCTTCCTCCTTCTCTCCCCCATCCTCTCTGTTTTATGTACGTATATTTTGATGCGTGGCTTTTTTTTTCTGTGTAGCTTGTATGAGGTATACATATATATATATTTTTTTTTTTCAATTAAACAGAAGGTATTGTACGTAAGTCATTAATATGTAGAGTAATATGGCATTTATTTTAATATATTTAATATATTATTATAATGTACATTTTTAGGCGTAGCCTTGAGACGGCGCGGCCATTTTGAAAACTAAGTTTTCGCAGTCGTAGTTTTAATGTGTGTATTGAAGACGAGTGTGTATTTGTGTGCATTTGTTTGATTTATTTATTTATTTTTATTTTTAATTTTTTTTTTTTTCTAATTTTATAAAAGCCGCTGAGCAGCGTAAATTTTTGTATTTCTTTCTGATTCGAAACGACGATGCTTACTAAATGCGACGAAATTTATGAAAAATTTCGAGCGAAGTGAATATTTATGAATTTTTAAAAAATATTTTTACTCTTTAGGTTTGAGCATTAATTGTGCGATAATTTTACCATATCGATTTTTTCATAATTTTTTCCTACTGCGGAGAAACGCTGCCAAAAAAAAAATGGGGTTTTCAACTTCTTTCGTAGCTGAATGATGTTTTCTTAAAAATGAATCATTGTAATATTGTGCCAAATGTTATTCGAAAGAGAAAATTATTAAAAATGTAAAATTTTAACTCGCAATATTTTGAACTGGAATGTTTAACGTGTTACAAAATATTAGTCTTCGTAACATTCTTGATTCGTCGGTTTGCAAAAAAAAAAAAAAACTAATCAATTTTTGTATAATTATATTTCGATGCAATTTTTGCAAATGTTTTATAATCTGAGAAATCGTAGATATTAATTTTTTTCTCAATCGTATAATTTATTGATGGTTCAATATTCATCGTTTGTTTGGTGATTCGTTTTTATAAAATTATTCAACGAGCTACGAACCATTTGCATGTATACTCGCCTATTTATTTATTTACTTACTTTAAATTATTAGCGAAGCGAAATTCCAATTTGCTCTTAATTTTTTGTAGCATTTTTGCGAATCTTATCGCTTCCAAACGATTCAATCTTATTATAAAAGCTGCAAATTACGAGAATTATTTTCAAATCGGTTCGTATTTATCGAACTAATAACAATTTCAAAAGTATATCGAACGTATGCAACGAGTATTTGTATTGTGTTGTGGAACTGTGTAAATTATGTTCTTTGTAAATATTTTATGATTTGGTATTGGGCCTTAAGATGACCATATACAGAAGAAAGGTTCGAAAGGGGAAAAGAAAACTCATCTCAGACGGTATAATTAATTACTATAAATGACAATTTGATTCTAAATTTATACCAACAGTATTAGCACGTGGTACATGAGTCGAATTATACATATTAAAAATTTATCTATCGATAGTGGTGAAAATTTTTAACGAAAGAGGACAAAATTAGCCGCGATTTTTTTTCAAAATCAGAAGTACTATTAATATTCGTGTACCTGCGATACGTATTATGAAATTTTTTTTCGAATCTCACCTGCCTCTCTGAATGCTTTGATTGTTTGCTGACGATTAAGTACACATTTATATTTATTATACGAGCATGTGCGTGCCTTGTTTGTATTTTCTTTTAGACTTCCTTCTTCATTTTTTTTTCATCGAACACATTCGTTCGATTATTTTATCCTTTTTTTCTTTTTTTTTTCCTACATTTTTAATCAGTCTTCCGAATTATTGCATTTTATTGATGTATAAATAATCAATAGTATAAAAAAAGACTGTTCTAACATTGAGCTTCTCATTTTTTTAATAATAATGTACGGCCATTTTACGTATACCTGTTTCTTGTACAGTTATTCGAGCATCGAAAATTTATCCAAGCTTTTTCTCTCTATTATTTTGGTACGTGTGTTCTATTTTTCGAAGCCCGTAAATTGTGTGGATCAATATTATTAACGTATTAATTAATCTGTGATAAATCGACCACCGGTTTTTAAATCGATACGATAAATGGTAGTTTATTAGATTTGTGAGTCCGTTTCATCTTAGTACGCGAAATTTTTCTATTTTTTTTTTCTTCCTTCATTCACTTTGAACTAGAGAGGTTTTTATTGTACGACTAACATACACGAATAGCATTTTTTTTTTCCTTTTTTTTGCATTCATCGTAGAGTTTAGGAATTTTAATTGATATCTTCTCGGTTTATTTATGACCTATGCCCATTATACATTGAAGTCTTCGACTGTATGGCCGGTCGAAGACTGGAATTTTTCAAAATTAATTCATTTATATATGTTCATTTGTATGTACTTGAATTGTATTTAATGAATATTATTGTTATTATGTAATATATAATTTATTGATATGATTTCAATGGTTGTTTCTGGTTTATTTAGTGTAAAGAGAGAAACAAATCGATAGAATTAGTATTACTGCTTTTTAATCTGATTTTAGGTTTTTTTATGATGACGTCACAACCGATCTAGCTTGATTTCATGCTTTTTTCGTTTCATCGTCTTATAAATGAATTCCAAATTGTTCATTGATCTCCGCAGAACTGGAAACTGTTCTGATGATAAGATAAGAAGTTCAACATGTAGTTTTTTAGCCTGATTTTCTACGTCATATTATCAATGAAAACCAGGCTATTGCAGTCTGTCAACCTACGGCGGATGAGGGGCGAATATCAACAAAAATCCGTTTTGGGGTCTTAAAAAACCATTACAACTATTTTTGAACATGTCAATTCAGTTTCATTTCGATTCATTTATTTTTCTCCCCGAATATTAAAAAATCGCTCCAATTCGGTTAATCGGCTCAGTTTGGCGACGAATTAGATATATATGAGTGGGGATGACCTTGGATCAAAATTCAGCTATACCCAAATTTGGGAGAGGGGGTACTGAGGTGCCAAAAACGCAAAATTGGTTCCATTTTGAGCCATTCGATAGAGAATCCAAAATCGTATCACATATCCAAAAATCAACCTCCTAGGTCAATTAAAAGGGGAGATCTGAGAGTTTGACCTTGAAAAAGGGCCGTCCTCCCCTATCTCCCAAATTGAAATTTCGTATGTACATTTAGTAGGAGCTCTAGATATGCTTTATGGGGGTTTCAACTTTTCAGCCTCATTGCACGTCTTCACAGTAGGCAAAATGTGGTTTTCGGTTCGTTTTCCCCCTCCCACCCCCTCTCCACACACACCCACATATTAGAATCATTTATTTTGCTCGATACTAACCAAAATCGCTCCAATTCGGTCCATCGACTCAGTTTGGCGGTGGATTAGATATACTTGAATGGGGTTGACCTTGAGTCAAAATTCAGTTATGCTTCAATTTGTGGAAGGGGGTGCTGAGGGAGCCAAGAACGTAAAAATTGTTTCTTCTTTAGTCAATCGATGGAGAATTCAAAGTTGTACAACGTATCCAAAAAATCTCCTAAGTCAATTAGGAGGGAAGATACGAGAGTTTTTTTTCTTCTTGACCTTGAAAAAAAGGCCACTCCTCCCATATCATTCCATTAAAATGAGCCAGGAAGTTGAGATTTGCTATGTACATTCAGTAAGAGCCGTAGATGCGCCTTTATGGGGAGGGGGTGCGGATTTTTCAGCTCCATCGCATTCCCTCACAGCTCCGGAAATGTGATTTTTTGGTTGGATTTTCTCATTTTTTTAGTTTGTTTCTCGCATAATTTCCCCTTCAAATTAAGTTAGGAAGTTGAAATTCTGTATGTAGCTTTAGTGGGGGCTTTAGATGTGCCTTTTGGGAGTCTCGACTTTTTAGCCTCATTGTGCTCGCTTACAGCCTTGAAAATATAGTTTTTTGGCCGGTTTTTCTTATTTTTTGAGTTTGCTCTTCGTACATCTTCCAGCATCCTCCTACTTGAAATTTGGTATGTGGATTTATCAGGTCCTAGATGCGTCTTTTGGTTGTGTCAACTCTTCAGCCGCATTGCAACTCCCCCTTCCCCCTCGCTCCACATTGTTACCTCGCGTTAAGAAACTTTTTTTCAATTTGCATATAATAATCGATTTTTGGGGCGTTTCTGACAGGCAATTTATAAAAAATATAGGGGATTTGGGAGTGGTCTGAGTGAAATTTTGTACATAACTTGAAATATCTGTGATACTTTAAGCCACAAATTTTATTTGAAAAATTTTTCGATATCAGCTATATGTGAGGAGATGAGTGGTGTTTCTTAAAAAAAAGAATGGATTCTCGGGGAAGGGCCCGGGAGTCGTGAAAATAGGCACTCAAGCTACATTTGTTCTTTGGAAGCCTAAGAACAGAAATCAATCAACATTCAGATCGCACAGCTCATTACGGACCATTTGCATCTATATTACAATCATAGACTTTCATAATCGGAGCAAAGTTTCGTTTATACGTTGAAAACTAAAAACTCATTAAAAATCCATAATTTATAACTTCCAACAAACGCAAAAGGTTTATGTATTTCAATGAATCACGATTCGGTTTACAACAACATTATCGTAAAATGGTATTTAATTTTAAACTTGAAAAACGACAAGTTACAAAATGTACGCCACTTGAAAGAGTTCTACAAATCCACCATTCAGTCTTGAAATATCACGATCAATTGAAACGAAACAACAAACGAACCTGGGTTCTCAAATTGCAGATTTTCATCCACTATCACAGTCTCCTCCAAAAGCTGAATTAAATTCTTCGTCGTTTATCTAAAATAAAAAATATATTTATACCTACTTTTTGTCGAACTAAATAAAAACAGAAGGTTGCAAATAACGTACTTTTCTTTTTTTATGTTTTTTGAGTAGAGCAACATCTTTCATTAATTCTTCCATTTCAGCTTCTGTCAGGTCGTTCTTACGCTTCTTCTTTTTTACTTTACCTTGGGCAATTTTTTCATTTCTCATCTCTTTTCTTCGGCGTCTTCTTTCCCGACGATCCAATTTTTTCTGTTTAGTGTCAGACCATGCAACAGTTTGTTTTTGGCGTTTAGGTTTGGATTTGGCTCCGGGCCAGATTCCAGTCTCTTGATACTGTTTCATGTTCTCTTCGCGTTTTTTCTGTCGCTCTTGGTTTCTGCGTAGATATAAAACCCAAATTTACTGATATTCTTGAACGTATTTGGAAAAATTAGGTATTATAAGCGAACTTACTGATATTTAATGGTATTGAAATCCACATCTACAGGAATGAAAGCGGAGGTATCTTTACCTTTAAGTTCAGGCATCTTGGGTAATTTTAATAACGCGAATCCTAACGCTAGTTTGCAAATATTCAAATCTACGCAATAAAATCACTCATTATAGATTTTAATCTAGGAAAAAGTTCTCTTCGTACAAATACTCACCTTTAACTCGTAATATAAGGTTACATTCGTGTTTAGAGTACGACTGAATGTAAGATACGAAAGCTCGATTTGCTTTGTCGAAAACATGTCGGTCATCAAGTTGCAATTGACGAACGTTATCAATCACTGTTTGAAAATTAGCCGATTTTATGGCTGGTAATTCTTTAAGCAAGACCTGAAACATGTGGTTTAATGATAGAATACATCTTGACGACAGAAAAACAAAACAAATAAGAAGAAATACCTTCTGATTACGTAGGATGAAGTTTACATAAGCGTCTTCGTTCGGCATAAGCATTACCAAAGCGTTTCCAGTTTTACCTATTCTGGCGGTACGTCCACATCGGTGTACAAAAGAAGTAGCACAACTAGGAGGATCGTACTGGATGACCCAGTGTACTTCAGGAATATCTACACCTCGAGCCATGACATCAGTACACAATAAAATACCTAAACAACGAAAGTATTACAAATTGGTCGAACTGTGTGGTTTGGTAAAATATATAATTTACCTGAATCAGCGTTTTTGAATTTTTCAAAAATTTTATACCGCCGGCCTTTCATTTTACCATGCAAGGCAAATAGTTCTACCTCAGGTAATAATGTTCGAAAAATCGTTAAAAAATAATCGACACAAGCGCACGATGATAAAAACAACATATACTTCAGATTGCTGCCTTTTTTTGAGATGAAATTTACCAACATAGTGAGTTTTCGGTCCGGCTCACACATCATGTAATAATTTTGTAGAGAGTTGGGAGTTGAAGCGTCTTCCATTTTGGAACTACAGTGAACAGATTTCAAGCATGTTACGTTTTACTTCATACTTACAACGCAACGGAAAGCTTGTATTTTACCTATCGGGCATTTTCATTTTTTTCTCCTTCACCTCAATGAGTACCGGATTACGAAGACCCGCTTTTACGAGAGAAACTAATTGCTTAGTTTGTGTCGCCGAAAACAACCCAGTTCTTCTTTGAGATGGTAAATAACGTAAAATGGTATTGAGGGGTTTCTCAAATCCTAAATCGAGTAATTTATCAGCTTCATCAAGGACAAGAAGTTCCTGAAAATTATTCAAGTTATTGATTAGGAACCAAACACATACCTCGGTTAAAAAACTACCAAATACGCACAATTTCTTTCAATGATTTATGCAGATTTATCTCGGGAAAGTTCTTAGTAAGTAATTCCTCCAATCTACCCGGAGTTGCAGTAATTATATGTGCTCCGTGATTGCGTAATTTTTGTACATCATCGGTAATCGGATTACCTCCAACGATCAATAAAGATGTTATTGTTTTAATATTGGCTAAAAAATGAGATAATACTTCGTGCGTTTGTGTAGCCAACTCCCGAGTAGGTGAAATAATTAAACCTAGCACATCTCGTTTCTTCAAAGGTTCGCTACGTTTCTAAAACCAAAAGAATGAAAAGTAAGAAATTGTATGCTGCACCTAGATTTTTGGGTGCAGGTGGAATACAATTTACCAGAATGAGTTCAAGTAAAGGTATCACAAAGGCTAAAGTTTTTCCACTGCCGGTTACAGCTTCTGCAGCTACGTCTTTGTTTTTTAACAGGTAAGGGATACATTCTGCCTATTGAAAGAAAATTTCTTACATCAAACAACTGCACTCAGTAATCAGGCGTAAAATTTATGAAAAAAAAAACATCGAAAAATTACTTGAATTGGAGTAGCGTGTTGAAACTTCAAATCTTTCAGCGTTTTCAGAATTGGTTCGGATAACTGAACACCCAATTCCTCAAATGCTTTATAATTCATCGTACGAGCCTTCTGAAAACATATGAAGTACTGGTTTTAAAAATAAATTCGGCAAAATTGAAAAAAAAAACTGTTTCAACTGAAAGTGAAAGGTACACAGTTTATCAATTTTTCTTATTTTCTGATAAAAGTTAATAAGCACGTGTTCTATGTTTTGTTTTGTTCAAAAAAGAAAAATATTGGAAATTACCGTATTTACGTGGTATTTCGAACTTTCAACATGAAATAATTTGAGATAAGAGTTACGCCATCACAGAATGGCGGAAACTGAAATCTTTCCCAAAGTCTATGATTTTTTTCCATTTTTTACAACTTTTTGCTAATTTTTTAATATTTATAAACATCTAATGCAATAAGTAAAAATAATTATAATTATTTTTGTAATATTCATTTACATGACTTCGTAATGAAATAAAAAAATTGAATTTTTCTGAACTGCGTTGGAAATACGATGAGTTACTAACACCCCACCCGTCCAATGTGTCAAATATTCTAAATAACGTGTGAAATGTCGAACGACAAATGATCAACTGAATTTGTACGTCACCGCCGCCATTGAAAAATATTACAGCCTCATAACAACGTTTGTTATTAGATTTATTGATTTAATTACTCTCACCTACTGAGTTCGTGTGTCGTTTTATTTTTAAGCAAATTATTTTCATTTTATTCCATTTGATTCTTCATTATGGGCGAAGCGGATTCGTTGAATATAGACAAGATCATCAGCGTGTTATTAGAAGGTAACTAGTATAATGAATTATCTTATGCGGAGAAAATTTCTCCGTATGTATACTAATTACGGTGAAATCGGCTCGGTGCTTACATTTCCTTCCTGTTAAGCATTTCATTTTGTAAGAAAATAAACGAATGGAGTAATGTAAAGCTTTACATTGCTATATTGAAGGAAAGGATTTTCATGGTTCATATTATCGAACTGAAATTCGGGTTTGCCAGAAGTGTTTTTAACGAATTTTGTATTCGCTTTTACCTCGCATAATCTACACATTATCCTTTCAAGCGCGCAAATCATTTTGAAGTATAACTTCATCTTTGTTATCAATTCTTAAAATTACGTACTATCATCTTATTAACTTGAGCGATTAGTGCGGTAATGAACACGTTCGAATATGCGTTTAGTATTCGATGATTAATTGTTTACCTTTGATGTTGATTTCAGTTCGCGGAGCTAGACCAGGAAAAAATGTACAACTATCGGAAAACGAAATACGAGGATTATGTATAAAATCAAGAGAAATCTTCCTGTCACAGCCAATTTTACTCGAATTAGAAGCACCTTTGAAAATTTGCGGTATGCTTCGTGTAGTGTATACCATTAGTGATTGAAAAATTAGTTTCCTATTGATATGTTAATTTACAGGAGATATCCACGGACAGTACTACGATCTACTACGATTATTTGAATACGGCGCATTTCCTCCGGAATCGAACTACCTATTTTTAGGCGATTATGTTGATAGAGGAAAGCAGTCGCTGGAGACGATATGTTTATTACTCGCTTATAAGATAAAATACCCGGAAAATTTCTTTTTACTACGAGGCAATCACGAATGTGCGAGTATTAATCGTATTTATGGGTTTTATGACGAATGTAAGTGTTACCACATTTTCAACAAATTCTATGAAAAATATATTATAAAAACGTTTTTATGTCCCAGGTAAACGAAGATATAGTATAAAACTATGGAAAACATTCACCGATTGTTTCAATTGCTTACCCGTTGCTGCTATCATCGATGAAAAAATCTTTTGCTGTCATGGCGGTTTAGGTCCAGATCTACAAAGCATGGAGCAAATCAGACGTATTATGAGACCAACAGACGTGCCCGATCAAGGATTGCTTTGCGATTTATTATGGTCCGATCCAGACAAAGTAATGAAATATGCTAGTTCGTATTTACCATAGACTTTGTTCCATAAGCCGAATATTTACTCATTTCTATTTTCAGGATACTACCGGCTGGGGTGAAAACGATCGTGGTGTTTCCTATACCTTTGGACAAGAAGTAGTTGCAAAATTTTTACAAAAACACGATTTTGATTTAATATGTCGAGCTCATCAAGTAATTACCATAATTTTGCCCTTATCTGTAAATTCTACGTTGTTGATTATCTAATCATCGATTCACTATCTTTAGGTGGTTGAAGATGGGTACGAATTTTTCTCCAAACGACAATTAGTAACGTTGTTTTCAGCGCCCAATTATTGCGGTGAATTTGACAATGCCGGAGCGATGATGTCAGTTGACGATAGCTTGATGTGTTCCTTCCAAATTTTGAAAGTGAGTATTTTTTATCTAGGAGGTTCCTTTAACCAGCCAAAGTATTAATTGATGACAGAATATTTTGAGTGACCTTCGAGGCCTTTAATTTAATCCTTTTGTTGCCAATTCAAACTGAAACACGAGCCATTTTAGAATGTGTGAAGTTAAATTTTCCGAATGTCGAATTGCATTTTTATTATTCGTTCAAATGAATTTTGGTTTAAATCATCGGACGAATTTCTCATTCCTCAACTTCAGGATTTACTCGTTTTTTAGTACAGCGCTCGAAAATAATGCCATCGTGAATTTCAAATCATAACGCTTGTCGTTGGTCATTTCTTCATCAAGAATTATTAGATATAGAATTGAGTTGTGCGTGGTTTTTAATTATTTAAGTTAACATCTTTCTGTATAATTTGCAGCCTGCTGACAAGAAAAAGATCGGTGGTTATTTAAGTACAAACGCGAATAGACCTCAGACACCGCCCAGAGGAGCGAATAACAAAAATAAGAAAAAATAATAAATATAAATTTCTGTCAATGAAAGTGTAATGATATTCTCGTGTATTCTGCCCATGATAAACGGATTTTACATTATATTATAACGATATTATTACGTGTTCATTTTAGATAAAAAAAAGAAAATGAATATTATGAAGTATTTTTTTTTTTTTATTAAAATGAACGCTTGTATAAAAATATTTTTATTTATATTATGAGGTAATGTATGTGTATACATACTTGGTAGTTTAAATGTATTTTTATTTTGTATTCTGTTCTCTCCCCTTCCTGTTTTTTTTTTCAAATCATACGCATATAGATTACATATATCGTAGGCACTTCTGAAAAAAGGAAAGAAACAGTGTAGTAAATTAAGGCACTTTTTGTTGTAACAGACCCTTTCTTTTTTTTAATTGATTAATTTATTTATACGTATTATTTTTTGTTTTTAATTTGTATTATAGTTCATACTATATTACGTGAAATATATACACTTACAAATAACGTTACAATACACGTTACGTTATTATATGAATAAAAAAAATTATCATATTGCCGGAATTTTGAAAGATCTTATGTAGATCTACTAATTTCTTTTATTTGTACGCGAGAGCTCGTTGAGAAGCATTTAATTTATTTTCTTTTTTTTTTATTTATTATTTCTCTTCATTTTTTGTGAAAATCGAAAATACCATAGTAAAACTGAAATTCAGGGAAATTTCGTCGCATTTTATTTATCAAACAGAAGATTAATTATCGTAGTATGTACCCATATCCCTTATAATACTGCTCGTTAGAATACAGTTTTATTTATTTATTTTTTGTATTGTTACAATTGTGATAACGAAAGTTATGTAATTTTTTCTATTTGTATTGATTTTTTTTATATTAGAATTTTCAAATTGAGGTTGTCGCGAAGACCAAGAAATAGTATTTTTAAATGACATGTTACTTGGTAGAAATTATTTTCCCAGTCGAATCGATGCCTGTTATAAAACATTTTTGTGTAGAACTCTTGTTGCGTGTGTTTTTCTAGCATCACGTTTGTTATTGAAACGCCTGCATTATACATTTTGATGATGAAAATTGCAATTTTATATTGTTATTGTTTTATTTGTTTTTGGGAAAATTTTTACGTACCGAATTGAATTTTCTTTTTTTTTTATCGTTAAAAACGAGAATTATATACCTAGACTTTTTTAATGTACCCCTGTGTACCATTTGTTTTACGATGATAAAATTAACCATAATTGGTATAATCGATGTAAAATACCTAGGAATCTATCCATCTTGTACGGGTATATTTTTTTAATTTAGTTTTTTGATTGATTTTGAGTTACATATGTACGAAGCAAGGCTAAATTGTATAATGTAACGTCGGTATTTTAATACGTACCTTTGTTTTTGTACATGTCCATGTGTGTATGTATGTGTGTGTTTGTATAAAGAAAAATTTATGTTAAACCAAACGATACAGTTATTGTAAACGTGCCGAATAAAGTAATGTATCTAGATTGATGTTTTTTTAAAAAGATTTTAAAGTTGGCGTGATGAATTGGTCTGAGATGATCGATGGTCTAATCGTGAATGGCTTTCATCTTCTGCCTTAACTTTCGAATAGTTTAAACCTAGGTACCCCGCACAAAAAGTTATTATTTCGAATAATATAACCGAAAACTAAGAATCAAATTCGTTAAAGAATCGTATTCGGTTGAAAAATTTGACATAGCTTATCACCAGACATCGCTGAGTCCGAATTTACCACTGAAATTGTTTTATGTAGCTTATTTCATCTTGTAGAAGCAAGTTTATCGTAGAATTAGGTGTTTTTTCGAAGCTGATTGATTTTCAAGCGTAACTGACTGCAGAAATGGATTCCTCGTGGTCGAAAACCTAACCGGAGACATTTTACTCGGCTAAATATTCGCTAGGAAACGCGTAATAAAAATTCAAAGTTTGGAGTATTAGGAACGAGAGACCTTTTAATATCTTATATGCTCCTAATGAAATTCAGGATTTTTTACTCGAGTGCACCTCCGCTACAATGCTGCTTATTCGAAAATTTTGCCTTGATTTGAAATGGTATGCAACCAATACGACACACAAAGTATCGAAGCAGCGTCGCAGCGGAGGCGTATTCAAGTGCGAAAGCCGGATTTTCATTAGGAGAATATAAGATACTGAAAGGTCGCTCGTTTCAAAAACCACATTAGTGTAAATATTTCATTATTGTTGCAATAGATGGCGTTACATATCCATCCAGTTTTAAATTTGGAAAATATTTCTGTGGGACAGTTTTAATCATTAAATCATTGAAATTAATCGAGTAAGGTGTCTAAATGGGGGTTTTTTGACCCTGCGAATTCAATGGTGCTATTATTTTTCATATACGATCAATATTTGATGGTGAAATTGCTCTTTATATCGTTAAACTTCTAATTATTCCACATTTTATCGACTTGATAGTTCTCAAAATACTTGAATTTAATTATCTGCACGGTAAAATCAAAGACACACATCGATATAAGCAAAATAATTTGTCAATAATTGAAAATTTTCATTTACAAATACTCAAATGATTTATACAACGGGAAATACGTAAGTAATTGATTATAAAATGACTTAAATTTTGATTACGGAGGTTTTGGAGGGTGCTGCTAAACAAGAATATGGAAGAAATTTAGGTTTTAAATATCCAGAACAGTTTTTTTTTTTTCCCGAAAGCTAAACATTTTTCTTTAGAACATTCCAGTTGTGGTCTCTTTAAAGGAATTTTTTTTCTTCGAGTAATTGTCAAGAAGAATCGTTGATAATGAAATAAAATGTCCGAAACATAATACAATATTGATGAATCTGCCTCAGCTATGATAAATTAATAACACTAACAGCTCGTAAGTCTTGTTGTTTGTATCTAAGTTGCTGGTTTTTATTTGGCGTTTCTTTCCGTTCAGTAAACATTACAGAGTTTTTTTAATCAGTTAAAGATCAATACACACATGCTTTGTTAATGAATTTTCTTGCATACAGGTATTTAGCAAAAATACTTCAGAATGATATTGGAAACTTATTTATCAAACTTATACAAATACTTTATCGCCACCTTCCATATTGATCTCAATTGTCCAACAATTACTAAAACGTTAGTCAGGAATTTCAACTCCTATTGCAGTTAGTAATAAAACAAAATATCAATTAATGAAAGCAATAATTGGCATGTACACATTTACTTTCCAGTGATGAATATGTTTTCAGGTATGACCTGTAAAGAAAGCTTTAGTAGCAATTTCTGATAACCGATCAACAATATTGTCTAAAATCATTGATCATGGTTGAATTTTTTCCGTGCTAATATTCACAAATTTTCTAAATAAGAAATACGAAGTACCTGTTCAAGAGCTTGAGTAAATTAGCTAGACGATTAAGGTCATGCGCTCATTTTAGTAATCATACGATTTGCCCAATGCAATTAAAATATTATAATTTTAAACCCAAGCAGTAAGGACGTAAAATATCTTCCGAGTTGGAATACATTATCTATACATACTTTTGCCAAAATTCAACAGCTAATTTTCACGTCATGGGTCAAAGTTATTTTACTAATAATGGCCACTGATTTTTTTGAGCACGCAACATTATTATGATTTACAATAGGCCTACAGGACACCGTAAACGATTTTAGAAATTAATAATAAATATTCACTTACCTGCAGCCACACGAAATTTCGTGGATAAGCTGTAAAAAAGTATAATATACATGAATGTACATGCATCATAGAATTACAATTCAATACATCAGCTTATGTAGATATACAAGATACAACATAATGAAGAAAATAACTTAGAGATTACAATGTGTTACAAATGATTACAAATACATCTTTAAAAATGCAAGTATCCGGATACTGTATAAGTTTGTCTATAACTATAATATTACATAATAATTATTAAATTCATAAATGACAAAATATTTACTTTATAAAGATAGAGATTTTTTTAATTCTGCGGAATGTGGATTAATTCAAAATGAAAATAGAGAAAACCTTCAGTGCGCCAGAATATACATTATATATCTACCTACTTGACATTTGCTCAAAATAATTTTAAAGTGATAAGAAGTCGTCTCTTCAACAAGTAAGATAGCTGTATTCAAAACTGATCGCTATAATTTTTCTTGATAGTGAGTAAATATTTTACCGCTGCCATTGGAAGAATACACATCCGTTCCTTCTTTTGGGTCATAAAAAAAGCATGAAGTTCGTAAAACATACATGTACCAAAGATGTCACGTTCAGAAATTATTCTTTTTTTTCACGATTTCATCATTATAATACAATTAATACGTATGGAAAGTTATTAGCAATAATGCATGCAGGTACACTTCTCCAACTTGATGTAAAATGGATCTGTGGAAGTTACAAACGATGAATCAGATTTCTGTTTGAAAAATTGATCTAAGATCGACTCACGTACAATGAAAAGAGGACAGTGCTGAGTGAATTGAAGAGAAATTTTAAATTGCTTCCAAATGATAAATTTTACTCGAAATACCATCATTAATTCGTTTCTTTCGTCATAGACTGAAATAAAAAAATGAAAAGACTGCGTATGAAACTGTTTTGAATCGTCTCATGTTGCATTTAGAGCTCAGAATTGTATTATTCTGATTTTCTTCATTAGCGACAAAATATACAAGATAAGTGAAGAAGTATAGAAATATAAAATATTGGACAGAAAAGGAAAAGATAATATCCAAACATAACCACCCAAATTAAAGCATCAACACGTAAGCAGTTAAATTAAAACAAGTACCCAAGTACATGCAGTAATTAGGTATATAGGTAAATAAAATGTACTTGTAGTCTCGTCTACAGCTGAAAACCGAAGAGAAAATAAAATGTAGACATTACTTAAACCCAAATACTTTCCTACATAGCACTGCATCTCATGCTATCAAAAACAATGTGTTAACTTACATATTGTTGAAGAAATTAGTCCCAGCATTTTTCCGAGTTGTAAAAAAATGCTGAATAAGTCAAAGAAATATAATAAGGTGTTGCACTCAAAAGCATGACTGAATCATCCTCATTTTTTCTCAACGCAGAACAACATTTCTTCTTTTCTTGATATAGCAACACCTTCGGCCATCTTTGATAGGTGGAATATTCATTACATCACATATTTGTGAAGACATTGAACCCAATAACATACAAAATGCTGAGAGTGCATTGAAGAAATGTAACTAAATACTACGCCTACAGGCACCAGTATTATTAAATCGACGAATAAATCTTTATACAAGTTTTCTTCCCTTGACTGCCATGTTTCTTGTACTTTGAATTCGTAGAAACCACAAATTGAACCAAATATTACTGAAGTTCATTCGTCGTAAACTAAAAAAAAAGAAAAAGAACAAAAGTCAAGTACAAAATTGATTTAGAATCGCGTCGCTTTCAGAGCTCAGAATTGTATTATTCTGATTTTCATCATTAGCGACAAAATAAACAGAAAAATTAAAGAAAAAAAGAAAGAAAGAAACGTATAAATATTGAAAAGACCAGAAGGAAGTAATCATTAATTATAACCATGCAAAAATACAAGCATCATACAGGTAAGCACTTAAATGAAAACAAATACCCAAGCACATGCAATGGACTAGGCAGGGAAAAGTATACGCTTGTTATCTGAAATTTTTCTCATCAAGTCATCTACAGCTAAAAAACAAAAAGAAAATGAGGTGTGAGCATTATAATTATTAAACTATATGATAAAATGAAGGTATAGGCTATGATACTGTATCAGTGTACCACCTTTAAGAACTCAATTTTTCAAATTAAAATCGGTCATCAATTTTTTATGAAAACCAAATTAGCATTGTACCAGTAGACTGGCAAAAACAATGTGTTAATTCACACATTGTTGAAAAAATTAGCCACAACATTCTCTCAAGTATTGAAAGAATATTGAATAAGTTGAAGAAATGTAATAGAGTATCATGCTCAAAGGCATGAGTCGATCATTCTTATTTTTTTCTCATCAGTGAATCACATATCTTCTTTTCTTGATTTTGGACATCTTTGGCCAGCTTTGACAAGTGGAATATTCGATACATCACGTATTTGCTAAAGATATTAACCCGAACAACTTGTACACAAAATGCCGAGTGCGTTGAAGAAATAAAATTGAATACTGCGCCTAAAGGCACCAGTATTCATTGAATCGATGAATAATCGGAGATACGATATTTTCATTTTCTTGGCTTCTAGATTTCTTGTACTTTGGACTCGTGAAGTTACACATTGATTCACATATTGTTGAAGAAATTAACCTCAACATTCTCTCATACAGAAGATGCCTGAGGTTCAAAATGGTTGAAGAAATTTACACAGGTAGGTATCCTCTGATCTTTGAAGTTGACGAATTGGCCCGATTCTTCTTTTCTTGGCTCTTCATTTTCAGCAATCTTGTACCCGTGAAAACTGAACTCAATTATTACCCTTTATTTCTATAATGCCATCGTTACTTTAGTCTGCCAATGCCTGATGTTATTCATTTTTTCCATCTGAAAATAGCTAAATGAGAAAATTATTAGTTGGCGAAGAATATGAGAAGAGAGTTCGTAAGGGCCAAATTTCTATATATTCAAATGCCTAGTAACGTCTTATGCATACGATGAAATGGATGACTTCACAATAAGAATATCATAATGTAGAATAATAAATTTTTGAACGGGGGTGAGAATGGGGGAACCGAGAAAAAAATTTAATACGATTACATAAACGATACAAATGAAATGGAGGACGCTTCACAAGTGTCGGGGAATAGGCCGCTTGTACTCATTCTAAACCCCACCCGTCTTTCAGCAGAATCAACCGAAGTCAAAACCCAGCACCGGAGCCAGCAACAGCTGAAGAAATCATTGTACGCGCTGATGGCCTCTGGAATATACAGAAAATCTCAACAAACATGGATCATGGTTCACAAAAAAAATAAAATGGCTGAATTGGAAACACTTAAACTCTGCAATGTACCTATCGAAAGGTGGATCAAAATTATAACCGTGCGATGCGATGTTTCAAATAATCGGACTAAAAATTACAAAGATAACGACAAATGGGAATAAATATATAAAATAAAATATTATAGAAGAATGATCAGTGAAGCGTCGACTAACTCGAAAAAATTACTGGAAAGGCGATGAAATGAAAATATGCTGGACAGCATTGAATCGCAGTAGTTGTTTCAAAATTGGGTGGTTTTTTGTTCAAATGCTTGAACACTTTTTCGATACAAAAAATACTGGGTTTTTAGGACTAAAACAAAATCAAATTTTCCTCATCACGATAGTTACTCGATTAATTTAGTAAACATACAGCTTATCTTCGTTTCAAGCAATTTGCACACACTCACAACGTAAAATATTTTTAATGATTTTTCTAAATGTATCCAACTATTAAAAAATTTGGTCCGTAATTCTAATCATTCACGATTTCATAAAAAAATCAAAGAAATGTTCTAAATATCGTAGGTTCAAAAATAAATAAAAATACGCCTACATACTTACGAGAACAGTGAAGTTTTATACTTATATTCCAAGTGTATGAAAATCTTACTTCTCCGCTTATTTGTAGAGTAAAATACTCATATAGGTAATTACGTTAAAATAGAGAACGAAATAGTAAATTCTTGAACTCTGAATATACTCGGCAAGTCTCATGCAATTTTTGAATTGGTAAGTTCACAATGTACTGCGTATTATACATAACTGAAAAATAAAACAAAATATGTTCTTGAAAAAGTGCAATCAAAACAAACGAATGACTACCTAAAAAAAGATACAAATTTTACGACAAAATTTTTTTATAAGAATAAATAAATTATATTTTGTACGTGTATTGAATGAAAAACTGTAGAATAGGCAATTTTACATTCTATACCTTCAACAGATACCTATCAATCGAAGTAAAAATTAGTAATCAGTGAGTTCTATGGAATAATACTTATCTACGCACAAAGCTGAAGTCATTTCAACGAATAAAAAATTACTATACCTATTCTATTTTTTTTCTAGAAATAAAGATTGCCAATAACGTAAAAACTAACGATCATTTTCATAAAATGAATAAAAATAACTGCTCATACCCGTACCATAATAACGTGCCAACTTCATGCTAAATTGTTGATATTTTCAAGTCCTTTAGTCAATCATCGAAATAAGTATCCACCAGAAATTATAGTGCAATTCTTTCTGAACCATTCTTTTCCTTTAGTGAATCTGATAAATGGATGCAGCAAGATGCACAATAGAAAGACGACTGAGTGAGTGAAATTCAGAAAAATTAGATCTTCAAATGAAAAGGTTTACTCGAAGCAACCGAAGATGATGAAAAAAATAACATCATTGATTTGCTTCATTCGTCATACACTAAAAAATTAAGCAAATGTAAGTATGAAATTGTTATGAATTGCGTCGCTTTCAGAGCTCAGAATTATTGTTCTGATTTTCATCATTAGCGACAAAATACGCAGGAAAAGTAAAGACAAAGAAAGGTATAAATATTGAAAAGACAAGAAGAAGATAATAATAATAATAATAAATTATTATAAACTATGCAAACATAAGCATCACACAGGTAAGCAGTTAAATCACAAGTTCCCGCAAGCGCATGCACTAAATAGGTATACAGGAAGGTATTTATGATCTGAAATTTTTCTCATCTATAACTGAAAAACGAAGACAAAATGGAATATAAGATAATGAAATGATTAAACAATATTATAATTGGAGCCATAGGCTATATCTATTACCTTTAGCAACGTTTCGTTTTCAACTGCAAATCAGCCTTCTACCTTTATATAAAAACCAAATACATGAGCAATTGCTAACATTCTAGCACTGCACCGTGGACTGGCAAAAACAATGCGTTAATTCACATATTGTTGAAGAAATTAGCCTCAACATTCTTTCAAGTACTGAAAGAATATTGAATAAGTTGAAGAAATGTAATAGAGTATCATGCTCAAAGGCATGAGTCGATCAGTCTTATTTTTTTCTCATCAGTGAATCACACTTCTTCCTTTCTTGATTTTGGACGTCTTTGGCTAGCTTTGACAGGCGGAATATTCGATACATCACATATTTGCTGAAGATATTAACTCGAGCATCTTTTACACAAGATGCTGAGTGCGTTGAAGAAATATAACTGAATACTACGCCTAAAAGCACCAGTATTCATTGAATCGGTAAATAATCGGAGATACGATATTTTCCTTTTCTTGGCTTCTGGATTTCTTGTACTTTCGACTCGTGGAAATTACAAATTGATTCACATATTTCTGAAGAAATTATCCTCAACATCCTCTCATAAAGAAGATGTTGAAGATTAAAAGGCGTTGAAGAAATGCAATTGAATGCCTCGCTAGAAGCACCAATAATTACACTGCTGATATCCGGTATTCTTTCAAGTCGATGAATGGATACAATTTTTTTTTATTGGCCGTTCGTTTTCAGCTGCCTTCTATGCTTGATTATTCCACTTCATTTACATATAATTGTAGAAGAAAATCAACGTGGGAGCTGTCGTTACTTTGGTCTACAGCTTTATGTAATTTATTACTTTCAACCTAAAAACAACTAAATGAAAAATACATCAACGACAACAACGTAAAAAAATATTCAAATATCTAAACCTAATAACATGATAATTTTCTTCATGTTCTCGTTTTATCGATCTGAAAAAAGTAAACCTATTGCTTGCCTAAAAATTCAATATAATGAACTAGTGCGAAATTTCGATACATTATAAACACAACTAGGGACACTTTATGTAAACAATTAAAGACAGGACTTCATAATGAAAGCATAAAGAATAATGGGTGGGGCAAATCATAGGAATACATGAACGATACACAAATGAAATGGACGCTTCACAAGTGTCGGGGAATAGGCCGCTTGTACTCATTCTAAACCCCACCCGTCTTACAGCAGAATCAACCGAAGTCAAAACCCAGCACCGGAGCCAGCAACAGCTGAAGAAATCATTGTACGCGCTGATGGCCTCTGGAATATACAGAAAATCTCAACAAACATGGATCATGGTTCATAAAAAAAATAAAATGGCTGAATTGGAAACACTTAAACTCTGCAATGTACCTATCGAAAGGTGGATCAAAATTATAACCGTGCGATATTTCAAATAATCAAAGTAAAAATTACAACGACAAATGGGAATAAATGTGTAAAATAAAAAATATTATAGAAGAACGATGAGTGAAGCGTCAACTATGCTCACAAAAATTTCAGGAAAAATGAAAAAAATGAAGATATGAGCAGCTTAAACCAAAATAAATATCATTTTCACCAAATTTGTCTTATTTCAGTAAACGTATTACTTGTCTTCATTCATGGTAATTTACGTAGGAGGCATTACAACGTAAAGCATTTCTAATTTTCCGCCCTATTACAGGTAAATGTATTTAGCATTTATAAAATTGATCATCGTAAATACGCTGAAAGGACGAGAGGTTAGCGGGACACGGAAAGTATTTCATCTGGGTATACTAAGACGTACTGCCTATTTGACAACCAATATTAATTCATAGATTTTGTAAAAATGATCAAAAAAAGCACGACACGAAATTACCTCTAGACGATATTTGCACTATCTTCTCAACAATACAATAAAAATTCAACACTCAATTTAAATTGCTATCGGTATTAGTATGAAAATAAGTATACGTACTCACGTAAACAATGAAGTTCTGCACTTATTCTCCAAATGCACAAAAACCGTTTTTCGGTTCAATTGTTGAATAAATAACTTCGATGCAACTTACGTTAGAACGGAGAATGGAATATCTCCAAAACGTATACGCACATAGTACGATGGTAACACCGATGAAAAACCAAATTGAAAAATTAAACTTCGAATACATAACGCGATATTCCAGGAACTTTTCTAGGAACAAATTCCGCTTTCTGCCAACAACGAACCTTCATGTCACGAAACACTAACCATAATGGACGATGGACCAATTGCTCTTTTTGAAACTTTTTCGCAAAGTATGTGACTAACTAAGCAGTAAGCACCTAAAAGAGTAAATAACGCTATATTAATAGTATCGATAAAATAAGAAAAGATTGTCGCACTGTTCTCAAGAGCAACTATCAACTAATTTTAGCACTTAATTTACAAATATTACAACGATCTATACGGAACGCAACAAACACGAAATCGGAAATAAATGAAATATTATCCCCGTAGCGAAATTCACGAGCATGAACAAAAATCAAACAAAACTGTATTCACTGGATTCGAAATTTCGTACGATTACCAATTAGGTGAACCGAACATTACAAGAAGGTTATAAGCGTATAAAATCTCATCATATTAACGTTATGTATATTAAAAAACCGAAATTAAAAGCATAATTTTCATGTATTTCGTATTTTCTAAGATTAAATAAAAAAGCACGAACATGTGCTTTACTCACTACTTACAGGTGAAAGAGGAAAGAATGAACAATGAATGAGAATATACGCTGTCACGTTATAAACAACACGTGTACGAGATGAATGGAAATGATGAAAATATATCACCATATTAAACACATAACACACGACTATCGAAGACTTGTTTAAATTCAATGAAATTGCGAAAAATTAACGTACCCATTTACACGCTGGATACAAATGTATACTGTATGCACCGCCATCAATGAGCGCACTAATACATCTAAACAACAAGACAAGTTTGTACTTGCATAACGTACGTTATGAAAAGTTAGTACAACGAAATTAGAGAAACAGCATGATGTTATCTGCATACGAAACAAATTAAGAAATTTTAATTAAAATTTAAATCATAAAAATGTAAAAATAGCATTAAACGACGAGTAAAAATAAATAATATGTAGGAACTATGTTTTGCGGAATAAAATTGAAAGTACCCGAATCCGACCGAACCCTCGAACTCCCCCGAACTGATCCGAAACGAAATGGCGCAAACATTGAGAGCATCGTGAGGGTAAATTGACACGTAAACCGAACAGAAGAAGTAGTAAATGTACAATTATTATGATTATGATTAGGATTTTTCAATACGGAATAATAACAACAATACGAAATAATCACTAGATGAAATTATAGTGCGTGAATATCTACGAACATTGATCTAGAAAAATCCTAAAAAAATAGAGTTTACACTGAAAGCATAGTACCCAATATAATAAATTAACTGAAAACTCGGAAAGGTTAAGCATTTTTGTCAAAATTATACCCCATGTACGCAATATTTGAGGTAAATTGCAAAAATAATTTTGGAACATATATATGCAAATACTATCATTATTTATATCCATTCCAAAATTATCTCTACTCTGACGTTAAAATTCTTGATAAATATGTTGGTGACTAGGAGCACTATTTACCCTTGCACCATCTTTATCCAAATTTCATCCGAGTCGTATGTGAAGAAACAGAGATAAAATTTATTTCTTATGAGAAACTGTGTATTCAGGTGAAAAAAAGTGAATAGCGTTCGCTACAAAATGGGAGATTCTATGCTTCTACTTTCTTGATGGAAATTTTCGGCTTAATCTAGCACTGCCTGGGTCTTTTTGGATCCGGATATGTTCGTTGATAACATTGTATTCAGAATGTGACGTACATTTAAAAAAAAATGTACCGAATGGTTGAAAAACTATAGAGAAAATTATCAGCAAACAAATACATATTAAGATAATTTTTGAAATAAGCAACGAACATTTTACATTTTTTGGAACGAAAGTTCTGTTGCTTTATCAAAAACATTTTTCGTTGACATTGATAAAAATTTAATTTTTTTTTGCAATATCGCATTTTAGAAAAAAATTTCACCAAATGCACAGTGATTTGTCATATCTACTTAAAGCTGAAACGCATGTAATTCAAAATTATGATTCCTATCGATAAAATTGCTTTTGTAATTATTGGTTTGCTGGTAAATGTGAAATTAGCGAATGCACTTGTATGTGTACCGGCATCTATAGCGTATGCCACTACGGGATTTGAAACAGGGTGTGAGCTGGGTTATGGCTTGGCAAATATTTTGAAGCTAAATAATGTATTGGGGGTACCTCTATGTGCTTTGCTTGGCACTCTCAAAGCAATAGTACCATTTTTTCAAGGATTATTTGCATTCATTCCAATATGCGTAAGTCAATTTCCGCCGGTCGATAGTGCAGAGAAAGTTTATATTGCAGATACGGTGAATACCATCAGCGCATTTCAGTTGGCTTACTTACTTGCATTGATAGTATCATCACTCAACCCGTTTGGAATATTCGTGAGACCAATACTCGCCTTTTTATTATTTCCACTTCTATTAACTATTTCGGATCTTTTATTTGTTTTAAAATCAATCTTTTTTAATACAATTGGAAGAATAGCACCGGAATTGGATGGACCTATGTTATTATGAATGATTGAAACAGCGCGAAATTAAAGTTTTCCAGCACCTTTCGTATCAACTGTTACTTAGGGGCATATGCTACTTAAAATTTCTCTTACCATGTAAAAAATGCAACTGGTTTTGGTGTAAAACCCCCAATTTAAATAATGAAGCTTTACCTATGATTGCTGAGATAAGAAATTATTAGCAACTAATCATTTACTTTGTAAACGTAATGTGTAGAATAAAATTTCAGAATGTGTTATGTATTTTTTAGAAACACACATAAAGTTTCAGTATTTACTGCATTACGGTTGGATTTCCAAAGTTTTAAAGAAAGTTATTTTTTCAGGTTGTAACATGAAGTCAATGAGATCAATAGAAATTATCGAACCAAAAAATATCCCCGGATATTGTAATTCATTGATATCATATTTATGTACATCAATGAATAATAATATCATTTTAAATTTCGTGGAAGTATAAGCATCTATAGTATCTATTATTGATACCTCGATGAAATTGAAACTTTTAAAAACTGCATCGACTATTTCGAAAACAAAAAATTATCAACGAACGGACCTAAAGATAAGTTTTTATTTTAAAAGCAATGTAAGCGATTAACGTACTTTTTACAATGGAAATTTTTCTCGTTTATCAAAACCCATTCGTCGTAAGCTACTTGCTCAAATACGTGTAATTTTTCCTTTCCTATTTTAAAAGAAATTTCGTAAATGTGAAGTCATTCATCGTACTTATTCTCAACGCGATTGAAGACATGTCTCCCGCCGAGAAAATCATTATTCTTATTGTTAGTTTGTCGCTGTTTGCGAAATCAGTGAATCCGCTCGTTTGTGTGCCTGCATCTCTAGCTTACGGAGTATTAGGATTCGAAACAGGATGTCAGTTGGGTTTTGGCGTAGCAAATGTTTTGGGTCTGGACGCTTTATTGGGTCTACCGTTGTGTGTTCTAGTTGGTATCATCAAAGCATTGATACCATTTATTCAAGGAGCATTTGCATTCATCCCTATTTGTGTAAGTGAGTTTCCACCAGTCGATGACCTGGAAAAGATGCGTATTTCAGAAACTGTGAATAATATCAACGCAATTGAGTTGGCGTTATTTGTAGTTGTGTTGCTAGCCTTGTTACTTCCACTTGGATTAGGCTTTCCTCTTGCACCTGTTCTATTTGTTGTATTGCTATCAATTTTAAACATTTTATTCGGTTTAAAACCTGTATTGTTAGCTTTGGTTAGGAATTTAGCGGAAATTTTAGATAAAATTAAATTACTATAAATGGAACCTGTAACAGCGTGAATTGAAATTATTTTATACCACAGTTACATTTAGTTGGCGTAAGTACCTGTAGATACCTACACTGCAATACTATACCCGTTGCAAACTTTATGAATGTAAATTTTCATCATTCATTAATAAAAAATAAAATGCATAATTTATGAAGTTTTCAAAAACATTAGTATATTGTGTAGATGTTGAGAAAAATCTGCTCTGAATAAGCAGATTTTTAAAAATAAAAATTTCATTTTCACACATAGAAATTGACTTTTCAAAATCAAAAACCTGTAGAATTAATCAAACAAAGTATATTACACATAAATAACGATTTACAATTAATAACAAAACAGTACTCGAATAGGTATTACAACAACAACAGGTAATGTTTGAAATCAGTGATTGAATAAATCTACCTACCGTCGCAATTTTTAAATTAGAAAAACAATTGAAAATAGAATATCGAAAATAATTGAAATAAATACTAATTTCGCAGTTGCAGCGTGTTATAGAGAAAAAGAAACAATTATCCATAGAATAGCTTATACATAAAGCAATTTACTCTGAAAAAAAAGTATCATTCAATAATACATAAGAAATTATACGTACGTAACGAATAATATAATGGGAAAGGAAGAAGACGAAATAAATAAACACTAAAAATAATGTCATTGATTTGAAACATATGTCTACAATATAAAACAACTGTAACACATTCGGTGATTTATATGAATACAAAATCATATAAAATTAGCTTACCACATAACCTAATCAAGTAGAATTTAAAAAAATTAACATGTACACGACTAGTGAAAACTCCTACTTATATCACAATATGAAAACTTCAAGGAGGGGGAAGAGCTAGCGAACGAGGTTTTCATCCGGTGATTTCAATTTGTCCCTCGACAGCTTCGGGCGTTTTGGGAGACTCGGAACGCTCGCTGCTATGTCCATTTTGCAGAATGGGTGAATGGGATCTAGACGAGAGTGAAGATGGTGGAGATGACTGCTGATCGGCAAAAGCGTTTGGAGAATTTTCTGATGTCTTGGACGAAATAATGTTTAATAAAGACATCAACTTCATCGTTAGATCGTCTTTCCTTTCAACTTCAGGAATGGTTTGTGAAGGTTCTTGATGTTCACGTGATGGATTCGAAGATACGTGTGCTTTGGCGGCGATATACGGACGATCTTTCGCAGGTGGCGGATAATTTACTATGCTAAATATGAATTCTACACAACCAAATTGTATGTAAGAGCCGTGATTTAGAGGAGCCGTTCGTTCCCAGCTACTATCTCGACCATTGGGAAATTTTTGATGGTTCGATTGGCAACGACATGGACTCTGTTAAAGGATCAAGATTACAAATTGCATCATATATAAAATAAAAATATATTAAGATTGAAAAGCGACTTACTCGTTTCGGATTAACGAATAAATTATCCACCGGAAGATATTCGTCATCGCTGTTATCAGTGTGAGGATCTGATGGGCAACTATTGTCGTTGAGTGTGATTTCCTCATTCAGCGGTTTTGTTCGTTTCGTTTTGTTCGTGCGTTTCAGCCAAGTTCTACGTCTATTCGTTATCTGAACACGTTTTTGTGGCTTTGTCAACTTCGCTTTTGCATTGGGTCGTACTCTAGGAGATTTCTGTTCTTCATTTGTACGAGTAGTATCTTCCTCATCTTCAGCTATCAGTCTAGAGACGGGTTTGGTTTTACGAGGTATCTTCGGAGATTTCAAATCATCGCTGATTTCAATAGTTTTTCTTTTGTTGGCAACTCTTTTCGTCCTTTGAACTCTTTTTTTACCTATTTGAATGTCTTGGTTGGTTTTTATTTCCGTTGGAGCGTTTTTTATTGCTTTGGAAATTTCGTTTAAATCTTCTGCAGCAATAGCGGCCATTTCTTGTTGCGATTTTGACACCAATTTATCGATATCGTGAAGTAACTTTTTATAAGTATTGCGAGTTTCGGCTGCCATTACAGTTGAACCTGCTCTTTTAGATGGTATATTGCAGGATATTGACGAAGATGTGCCGGCAGATTTCTTTTTTAGAGGTTTGGAGACAGCTTCTACAGGAGTTGATTCATCGGATTTCTTAATGGTTTCAATAGACTTTTCGTAAGTATTACGAGATATATCGCATGTGTAACAGACACCATCTACCACTGTGGAGTATTCGCTGTAGTTAATTAGCTCGTAGGTGTTGGTTACCTACGAAATATGATACAAGTTATTTTTTTAAAGTAATAGCTCGAGTTTGGAATCAAGAAATTTTGAATTTGGTTGGTAATAAAAAACTCACTTTATCGTGAAATATTACTGCATGATCTTCGGAGATGAAATTGCAGTTTCCGTAATTTCGAAGACAGATATCATTCGAAAAATCTGAAATAATCGTATTCCAACAATAATGACAATAAAGTCCTTCTTTATAGCGTATTAAAAAAAAAAATCTCTAACCTGCGCCAATACTAAGCGACGGTCCATACATATATATTAGAGGTCGATGCGATAAAGGACATAAAACAGCTCGAACATTGCCTTTAGGTCGATCTGGAAGTGTATCGTTGATATTATCTTTTAGTAACGGGTGAAATAACGGGTATGGATTAGTATTCGGCGTAAATGAAGGTGGTAAATCCTCAGTCAATTGTTTAATCTTTTGTAACATCAAAATACGACGAATATCTTCGCTTAACGTAGTAATTGAAATACCTCCTGAAACAAAAAAAGAAAAATATATCAACATAAAGACATCAGTACATATTTACAATTAATATACAATGTGAGCAGATACCTGTGATGAAATTTCTATTAATATCTCTAACGACATAATTTTCAATTTTTTTCCAACTTAAATTCGTTTCACCTGTATCGACTTGTTTGCGCAATATTTCTGCGCACAATTAAAAATTTATTGAATTAATTTTACAAATCACGGCCATAATAAAAGTAATTATTGAATGAACTCACCCGGAGCTCTTTCATTTCGGAGTTCACTGCTAGAACTGCACGTAAATCTAAAACATATACGATTTTTATTGCAACATAATCATCTCACGAAATAGAAATTTGTTTTTTTTTAAGCATGAAGGAAACCCACTCATTCGTTGAAATAGTGGTACTGGAAAACTGCCCAGAATCTGTTTCTTGTATTTTTTTTTCATTAGAAGATGAATTTTTTGAAGTGTTACGTTGTTCTGGGACTAAATCCAATAAATGTTTCCACTTGGCTTTTTTATAAGGTCTTAGATTGTATTTTTTCTCGGTAATGTTGTTGGTTTCACTAGTAGAAACGTTTTTTTGAACTGATCCAGTTATCTCACGTGTTTGAGGCTCATCGCAAGGCGTTGAAGTACTTGCAGCAGGCTCCTAGGAAAATATCTTCAGAATTAACTTTGCACCTTCACACTAACATGAATAATAATGTAGTTATTTACTTACTTGTGCACTAAAACATCGATTATTCATCCTTCCGTTTAAATCGGACCTTAATGAATCGATATCATTATTGAAAATGCTGGGTGATTTTCTTGGCCCGACTAGTTCTTCCAATGGAGGAATTCGAGTTGGTGGATGTTTATAATGGTATTTCACGATATCAGGGATCTAGAAGAAAGAGAAATTTAAAAACTTGTAACTATATATAATTAGTTCATCAAAATTGATTCGGATGAATTTCATTACTTTGACTGACGAACGTATAATTCTTCGATCCGTAAGTTTTTTATCAAGCGATTTAACTTTATTGATGAAATTTGTTTTCACATCTTCATCATCAATGGGAACAGAAAATTTACTCCACCAAGACATCAATTCGGTAACGCTCGACGGGTTTTTCATAACACGTTCCTACGAAAAACACAAGTAAGAAGAAATTCAAAGTCTGTTTTAAAACACGTTAGTTAACCCGATGTAAAATTTACCAGCACATGATGCGGATGAAGAGGACACATCCACTTGACATCAGGAATATTACATAATGGAGGATTTAAGCAGTTCAAATGAAAATGGGCCGGGCAAAAATCACAACTTATCATTTGCCCAACAAGACAAGTTCTGAAATGAAAAATGAAACGAATACTAAACATTACTACATTAACATTGATGAATTTATTTTACTTTCGAAATTAATTCACATACCCTTTACAGTAATAACATTTCCTGGCTGGTAACTTTAATAAATCCCTGGAGTCCAAATCGTTAGGGAAATTATCGGATTCTGGAAAAACAGGTAATAAAAACTTAATAATCGTCCTTTTATTTTTCCAAAATGTGTAAAACATCGAATACCTTTCTCGGTTCCAATTAAGTTCAAATTGATGCTTTTTATGTAGTCGTTTGGTAAAGTAAACTGTTTAGGATTTATTTTTGAAGAATCTCTGATAATATCACTAAATGCTTTTTTAATTTCGGTTGCGTGATTTATAGCAGAAATACTGCTTTTCCGCTGATTTCGCTTCGGTTTCGTAACAGAAACTTTTTTTTTCTCTCCTAACTTGGTTGTATCTGCAACGACAGCACTACTTCTCCGGTCCTTCAACATGTAATCGCAATTCGTCAAGTTAACATGAATCTGTTTACGCTTAACAGTTTCAATAATATCAGCTATATCGAGATCGGATGAATTTTTCGAAACGCCAGTATCACTGTTCGCAGATGTTTTTCTTTTCGATTCTTTAATAGTGTTGATTTTTACTCGATTGTCTATACCGAGTATTTTCCAAACGTCGTCCATGTTCAGATCATTAACATCACCGGTACCGTGTTCTGGAGCCGAATCATGCCCATCAGTTTCTGGTTCAGTTTTCACAGGAAATTCCAGATTACGTTGAAGTGATGGATCTTCATCGTTGCACTCCGTTTTTACACACACATTCTCCACGTTCGTTGCATCATCTGAACTTTCTTCCAGTTCACTTCCTACGTTCTGTTCTTCGAAGCTTTCGTTCTTAATGATAATAGAATCATGAAGACTGACTGATAAAACATCTTCTTTTATCAGAGATACATTTTTATTCGATAGCGACTGAAACGAACACATCGATGATTTAGCAGGAGATGTTGAAGGATGAGAAAAAGTAGACGTTTCCGCTGATTCTTCTAGGGAATCGTTAGAATCTGTGGGTCGCATTGTTAGTTTCTGCTACAAATAAAAACGTCAGTTAACATTTGATCGGTTGAACAGAGAATCTAACATAAGTGAACATACGTTACGATTTCTTCGTGTGTACTGGCAAGCGTTGCAAAACCACTGACCGCTTACAACCTCCTTCTCATTTAGAGGTGGATCACTGTAAAAACAAATGCAAGCATTATTCTAATTTAATCCTTGTCAAATTATACTTAAATAAAAATCGTACTGGCACAATAGATGAAACGATGCAGGACAGTTGGCACAAAGTACGACACTTCCTTTTTCACCGCAAGCATCACAATAATCGTGATTATGACGTTTGCCTCTTCTTTTGAAATGAGGATGCGAATCCAATGTATATTTCTCCTTGGATGTACCAGCGTTAGAATTATTAGGTGGTGTAATCAGAGCTTTAATTTTCTGTAAAATTTCAAATTATTTATAGGTGTAAACATGTTACTATAACATGAACAGGTCTAATACAAATATTAATACAACACTCGATGTAAAATTAAATGAAGCATAGATGCTCTTACGGGCATTAGTTCCTCATAAATACTGAAATCTGTCATCTTCAGCAATCACCTTTTAACATGTTTCTTATTTCGACGGAGCGCATTTGAAAATACTAATATGAAACTTTATAATTCATCAGCACAATACATATTTGTGTTATGTGTTAGCCATCAACTGATTTTCGGAATCGAAACCGGTTCGAAGTTTAATAAGAGTGCGTACATAATATCCTGATCAAGGAATATTAAATTAGTTCAAAACTTGAAATTGAACGTCTTGAATGAACAATATTTTTCAAAAAAATGCATATATAACAGATTTTTCAAAATACGAATAAAAAAATAATAAGAATGCATTCTTACGAGAATTGCAGATAATGCAACCGATGGCAAATTTTTCATTCATATTTCATAAAAGTGTTCCATTGCGTTGTTGGTTTTCTCTTATTACGGAGGCAATAACGACTTACAGTGTTATTTGTGTTGAAAAACAACAAAAAATAGTCAAAGTGAAAGAATCTTTCAATAATTATTTTCATTCAAAACTACTTGATCTCTAGCTTACGTTGCAAGTTACAAGAATGAATGAAGAATCATGTTTTTTTTTCAGATCTTCTACAGTTGAAAATCACAATAATATTGAATTAAATACTTTGTACTATTGTTTATTGACGACAGTGTTATGAATCATAACTGTAAATAATATTACATTTTTACAATAATGAGCTTCAACGTTTTGAATAATTCAATGAATTATTATCTATGTTTCTCCGTTGTAACCTCAAACCTCTCGAATTTGAGAAATTCATTGATTTCAGTTCTCGACGAGAAAGAATAAGTTGGGTCAAATAACACAATGCTCAGTTCTGTATTGTAATATTGTCGTCAGGAATGGATTATTAATTAATTAAAATTCTTCAACTTAAATCATCTTTTCTTCACAATTCTATTTACAACACCCATATATGTATTATTGATTAACTGAATTAAAAAAAAAAAACTTGGAAAGCAAAAATTCGAGTATAAAAGCAAAGTTGTAATGCGTCAACGAAAATTCGTATTTATTTGCAAATTACTTCAACACAAGTGCAATGCAACACATTAAATAAAAGCGAATAAATAAATAGGTACCTATATTTGTAGAAACGTGCAATGACACAGGAAAAACAATAAAAATAAAGTGAAAATTTATATCACTCTAAATTCATAAAATATTCTTAAAATCGAATTGGTGCGATAGAATGAAAAACGATAGAATCATGACTTACAAAACGTAATTTTTGCATATCATACTACGAGATCCATTTGTATGAAATAGATATGCATATTGATTAAATAAATTAATACAAACACTATTGAATAACATTTACTAAATACCTAAATCTACATGGAAACACTTTTAAAGGAAAATTTTTTGGTAACATCCAAATTCTAAATCAAATTTAAGGTTTGAAAGAAGCCCCTGTAGTAAAATTTCAATAGCAAAGAATTCAAAAAGTAGTTTCATACAATAATAATAATAATCGTGCACAGTTTTATCACAGATATAAATACAGCAACCATTTTTTTAGAGCATAAAACGACAATTTAAATTCTGTTCGACTAAAATGGCACACAGTATGGCAATCTAGTTTTGAAAATGATAAATCTACGATTTAATAAATTAACTTAAGGAGAAGAACAGGTAACACTAAAGATGACACTGGTCTATTCCGTGGTAACCTTCCATCTTCTCTGATGGCATTTTACTGTTATATAATCTGTAAAATTAAATCGAATTAATATTGAATTACATATCATCCTTGTCTGTTCATGCAACACTTACTTTCACTAAAACTGTCATTGTAGTCCGTAAAGCTTTCAATCTGAGTGTTTTACTCTGGAAAAAAAATTTCCATAAAACAAATAAAAAATGTTTTGTTTACAGAAATGATCTATCTATGTGTGTAAAAACGAATCGTTCGAGAAGATGACGTTTTGAAATATTTCTTTTTTAGTAACCATTTTCCTACAATGACAGTTTTACATGAATTGGGTCGTCTTTTTAAACCAAAATTTAACATTTGATTCAATTTACTTCTTCCCATCACCTCCGAAAATAAAGTCTACACCGAAATAAGTTTGATTAATCTGAACATGCAATATACAGATATCATTCTTGAATTAATAATCCACAGAAATCCATTTTATCACGTTATCAAACAACTAAAATTCTTCACGTAAACATGGAATTTTCTGAACATTTTATCAATGATTAATTCATCAAATACTTGAAAATTAAATTTCATCACACTACGAAAGTAATAAACATGAGCAATATTAAATTTTAGCAACATATCCAATTATTAAAAAGTGATATTGTTACCCGACTAAATCTACTAATCACTGGAGCACTTCTTGCCGTGATAGAGGAAGGCATCTTTAATCTGTAAATTTTACAATTCCTGAAAATTTCGTATGTTAAAATTTCCCATGCATTTTCATCAATTTTTTTCTTTGAAGCAATCAACCGTTAAGAACGTGCACATTATTTGAACAAATGAAGCATTTTGTGATAATAATCGAACACGGATTTTGATAGCTTTGCTTAATAGTTTTTAAAACTTACATCACATAAATTTAAAATGCAATCAAGATAACGATAGTCTCAATTTATGCGTTATCTCGATTGATGAAAGAAATTTCATAATTAAATGAATTAAGAATAAAATTGTGAAACTTTACTTCCTAACACCAAGAGAATTTTTTATTATACGGGTACTTCATGCAAATTACATAAAGCAAATGATCAGTAAAATCAAAAAAACTACTTTCTTCGAACTTACTAACAAAATTGAATTCATCCTTTAACCTACCAAATACTCAACCAAGAAAAGTAAAACTAACACCAGATTGATCTCCAGACAGAATCCCGAAGAAGAAATAATTCAAAAGCCATCTTCAACTCAAAAGCAACACTATCACCAATTAAAAAAAAATATCATACTTGTGTTCAGGATGATTTCTAATTTGATCAATTAAGGTATGAGGAGGCATTTGGCCGGTACATATCTTATAGACAGCCGTGAACAGTGGAAATCTATACAAAATGACAATACATAAGTGAATTCATGCATTACATTAATTAAAGCTGAGAGAATTGTTCCTTACTCGTTTTCCATGCTTTTATTTTTGAGCATGTAATTTACTTCTTCAGCGGTGATAGGTCCTTGTAATTTTTGACCATTCAACATTTCTTTTTCCAATTCTTCTATCGACTGTGATGCAGTTAGATAGTTAATAATTGATCGAATCATTCAGTAAAGTGTACAATGAAAATTACTTTTCCGGTTTTCACGAAAGCTTCAGAAACTTTACGATTACGACCTCCATAACAGGTAGTTATTAAATCGGCTACACCGCAGGATTCATTGAAAGTCGAAAGATTTTTCGAATTATAGAATGTTTCGGCGAATTTAATCATTTCCATTAATCCTAAACGAATAATAGCCGACTTGGTGTTATCGCCCAAACCCATTCCGTCAGCAAAACCAGCACCGCAAGCTACAATATTCTGCGTACAACAAACACAATATGAAAAATGTGTACTTTCATTTCAAAATTCCTATAAAATTTAAATTGATATTACTTTTAATGCGCCACAAACTTCGACCGTATCTACATCACTAACGACAGAAACTTTAAAATTATCAGTTTCAATTAAGTCTTTTAAAACCGGACCCATCACTCTATCCTTACAACCTGAAAAAATGAACTGAATTAGAATTGAAAAAATGAATATACTCCAACTAACTTCCACCTACCTATGGTGGTTTCACAAAATTTTTCTTCAGCTACTTCATGAGCTAAATTCGCTCCCATTAGAACGTTCACTTCGATACCTAATATTCTATTGATAATATGAGAAATTAAATCGATTCCACCACCTTCGGCTCTGTCAAACCCCTATTTAAAATTTACACGTAAGTTTCACCGAATGTATTTCATATTCTATCATAAAGAATGCGTATATTTACTTTGATTAACGATAGTCCTACAGCAGTTGATTTAATTTTACCACGTAAGGATTCGCATTGGCCTTTAACAAACTGATGAGGAACGACAAATATCAATATATCCGCATCTTTAGCAGCTTCTACTAAATCAGGTACAGCAACCTGAAATTTTCATTTGTTAATTGTACAAAATAATCCAAGAATACCACGAAAATTTTGACTGAAATCACACTTACGACATTGATTGGTAATTTATGCCCGGGTAAATATTTGACATTTTCGTGTTCAGTGTTGATAATTTCTGTTAATTTACGTCCGTTGATGTTTTCTTCGTAAACATACATCGTGACAATATCATCGAAAGTATCGAGTCGAGCGGCATTGTAACCGACAAGTTTAGCGATTGCAGAACCCCTTAAAAATTAACAGATTTTTAGCACGTGTAGTTGATGGTATCGATCGAAATACGGAACACATTCAGTTTTTGACTTACCAATTACCAGAGCCAACGATACAGACTTTTCTAGGGGCAGCCATTTCTTGTAGAAAATGAGACAGCTAAATTCGACTCGCAAATAAATCACACACCGGCACAGTAGACTGCTGTAGGGTACGTATATGAATCAATGAGAAAATTCGAACAAACCCAGACGATCAGAACACAATTTTTACGATATCAAAGCACTAGAAATTATAATCGATAATTACTATTATAAGGTCACCGCGGCCGTCAGTTATATGTGACCTATGAGTTTAAAGTATATTACTTCAGAGATTTTAATATTATAAAAACGAATAAACAACTAAACGTATAAGTAACGCATTGCGAAGCATGTTCAGTTATTTTTGAAGCTTGTACGCTCGAAGATAAGACACTGACCTTGAAAGTGACCTTCTTTCTAATGTATGCCTATCCTGGCATTGAAGGCAAAAATTCTCTTTCTATATGAAATTTTTTTCATAAATGAATTTAGCGAAAGTGAAGAAAACTAATTCAATTTTTTGATAACCTTAATAAATTAATTTTTTAGGGTGGATTTTTATCTACTTGCTCTAATAATTTATAAATTGTAGTTTATAGTCATACATACAGTATTTGTTAGATAACCACGATAGTTGAACATTAAACCCATCCAAGTCGTCGATGTTTGAGGGTAAAGATTATACATCGAAGATTAAAATGAAAAGAAGTATATATACAATTAATGTCCTGTAATTATCAGATTCAGATCACCTGTTATATTATAATATCTGAGTAATCAGTTAATCAAAAATTAAAATATGAATTAAACCCGGGTAATGGACAGTAAATTGATTGAATATGGGTATGAAAAATGTTACAACAGGGAATAATTTATATGTTAACGAGTACATCCGGAAGAAAATATTTTTCAAAAAATTGATTTTGTGGGTAGTTGCACTTGCACACATGCAATTAAAGACATTCATGTCCATTAGAATTCGTCATTATAAGTACGTTCAGTTCCTTTATGAATAAGTAAGTTATGCAATGCGATGTTCTACTTTTTCAGTGTAACATCAAAACTTTATAAATAATTTTTTTCTTAAAAATCAAAAACATCTAACAATTTTGATTACTGCAAAGTAAAAAAAAACTGACGAGAGTTATTTTTATTAATTTCCTCTAGATCTTTTACTCCGTAAAATCAATGCATCTGGATTAGTAGGTATCTACCAGAAAAATAAATAAGTATGAGTACCAACGTGATTTTAATTATTATTATTTAAATTTCTCTCAACTCGCCTGTAAATGTTTACATTTTCTGGCAAGCAGCCATGACCAAGGGTTATTTCATAAAACGTTGGGGTACTTCGTTAAATCTAAGGTGTAGTTTAAATTTTTATGGATTAAAACTGTAAATTATGCAATGAAAAGTGTATGCATAGTGCTAAAATCATGTTAAAACAACTCCGTTCTGGCATTTCAAATCGAGACTTTCGAGCTGTCACGCTAAAGAAAAAATAAACGAAGAATGGTTTCTTTCTAAAATTGAAAAAATTACAACCTTCACAGTTCATATTCGAAAAAATATTTATATAAAAGAAACAAAAAACGAATAACAATTGACCAAAGCGTTAATAATATAAAACAATATCACTGACTAATGACTGCGGTTTATTCCATGAAAATCAGAATTTTGAAGAAGCATTCAGACAATTAGGTAATTATAAGGCCGTGTCTTACGCAATGTAAATTTCATTAGAAGTTTGACAATAGAATAGGTATGAGTACATATTCGAAAAAAACAAAGAAGTACCTCAGAAAGTGTAGATAAGTTAAAAACTTTTAAGATGCATAAAAAAAAATTTTTAATTATTTGTAAGTTAAAATATAATTGATCTACCTAGTATTTACTTACCATGAACTTATCGCACTCACCAATAATCGAAAACAACCTCTCTTGAAACTCTTGAACTTGGAGCATTAATGTCACTACAGCTTAATTTTTGTATGGTTCATGGCCATTCATCTGACGAATTGAACCGATTTAAAGTTAAAATAAACTCGAGATTAATCTTAAGCATACTACCGGAATTTAAATTGAATAGATTATCATTCTTTCCTTATTGTACTTAGTGCTTTCAATGTATGAGTTGAACCTTCATTCTCTTTAATCTCTAAGGAAAAAGTGAGGCAGAAAGGTATTTCACCACCATCGTAGTTGGTAGGTGCAACATATATAATATTAGGGATTCTGATACTGATTACGGAGTACAATATTTTGGGAAATGATATAATTATTGCAAAAAAATAATAAGTTCATTGCTAAAATAAAATTTTTCTCATAAATCTTAATTAAGTACGAATTTAAAAATTATTATGTAATAACGATTTGATTAAAACTGATTATCTTCTTTTCATACAGCAATAGGTAAATACTTCATAATAGTGGGGTTGAGTTCATTCAATTGATAACTTATTACGTAAATATATTCAACGTTTCGCTCAGTTCGCTGTATCACTAAAATGAATAATTAACTTGACTATAATTTTCTTTCGCACGGTTTAGAAGTTCAAAAAACACATCATAAGCTAATAAGATGTCATCAAAAAAGAGAGGTAAGTACGTAATAATAATGGATAATTAGTATATGAATTGAATAATTATAATCTTGTCAACGTATAGTTGTATAGAAGCTAATCATATTTTGTGCAATTTTCATCTTTAGCATTGATAAGCGTTTCGGATAAAACTGGATTATTAGAATTCGCTGAAAAACTAATTCAAAATAATTACGAAATAATTGCATCCGATGGAACCACTTCGTTTCTACAAAATGCAAAAATTTCTGCCCAACGAATCACTGAAGTTACAAAAAGTCCAGAAATGTTAGGTGGACGAGTAAAAACATTACACCCAGCGATATTTGCCGGTAATTGGCCACGTGTTGAAGTTATAGTTCGATCGTTCTAGTTGGCAAGTTATAACACGTAATTTTTTTTCATATTTTTAGGCATTCTTTCTCGTAGTACCGAATCAGATTTGAGTGATATAAAGGAGAATCAGTTCAATTTGATAGATATTGTAGTCTGCAACTTATATCCATTTAGTTCAGTCATTCAAAAACCAAATGTGACGCAAAATGATGCAATTGAAAATATCGATATTGGTAGGTATGGAAGATGTAATTTGTGCTTCGTATCATTTATCGAACTTATTTTACGGAATTACCAAATACCTTTCAACCGTTTATCTTGACGATCTAAATACATTCATACTTAATAGCCCAATCGTTGAGTTTTGAAAGCTACATATCGTCTCCTGATAAGACTTTCAAATCGAATTGAATTAAGTGCACGTTTGAAAAGAAACACGTCTATTTTGGACGTTTTAAACTACGATCGTTTCTATCACGTTCATTTATCAATTTTCCAGGCGGAGTAGCACTTATACGAGCTGCGGCGAAAAATCATGAACGGGTCGCTGTTATTTGCGATAGTGCCGATTATGAAACTGTAATAAATGAAATTATTAATTCGACATCTAACGATGTATCATCGAATACGAAGTTAGTTTTATTTATATTGAACAAAAAACTATAATATATCCTTGGATAAAAATGTTATGTTAAAAATATCGATTTCTTAGGCAACGATTGGCAACGAAAGCTTTTTCGTATACTTCAAATTACGATTCTATAATCAGCGATTATTTCCGTAAGGAATTTCATAGCAATACAGATCAGAGAAATTTGAAGTACGGGATTAATCCTCATCAAAAACCAGCGCAAATTTTCAGTAATAATGGACCATTGCCTTTAAAAGGTCGGTGAATGCAAAGAGTCATGAATATTGTTACCTCTATTTAGATTTACATCAACTTCACAGTTCAGCACTTTTGGCTTCGAAATGTGTAAACAAATACAGAATTTACTTTCCGTAAATACAACACATTTAAAAAAATTTGTGTGCCGTTTTACAGTTTTAAATGGTTCTCCAAGTTACATAAATTTATGTGACGGACTGAATGGTTGGCAATTAGTACGAGAATTAAAACAAGCTCTAAATTTACCTGCAGCTGCTTCATTCAAGCATGTAAGTCCTGCAGGAGTTGGTATTGGGCTATCGTTGACAACAGACGAGGTAAAAGTGTATAAATACCAAACCCTAATTATGGTGAAAGAAATGCGTTCAACTGCAGATATTTTAAATTCGATTTTAGGCTCAATTTTGCATGATATCTAATTCCAACGAACTATCACCGTTAGCAGCGGCTTATGTCAGAGCAAGAAGAGGAGATCCTATGTCTTCGTTCGGAGATTTTATAGCCTTATCGGATGTTTGTGATGTTTCTACAGCTCAAATAATATCACGAGAGGTAATTATAATAGAAAAATACCTACGTACGTAAGTACATAACAGTAAACCTATAAATACAATTGTTTGTTTTAAAACTTTAGAAGGTACACACGTGAATTATCAGTAATTTTTTTTCTGTAAACAAGATTACAACCACGCAACTGATAAATTTAAACATGGAAAATAATTTTTTATTAAATTAATTACTTATATCGTTATTTACTTTAGGTCAGTGATGGCATTATTGCTCCCGGATATGACGAACAAAGTATGGAAATTTTGAAAAAGAAAAAAAATGGCGCATATTGTGTTCTTCAAATTGACTCAAATTATGAACCACCGTCGATTGAAAGTAGAACCATCTTCGGATTAACATTAGAACAAAAAAGAAACGACTCCGCTATTAATGAGAATTTACTCTCAAATGTGGTTACTAAAAATAAAGAGGTTGGCGCTGATTTTTTTAACAAAAAATAAATTTTTATTATGCTTACACATGTGTTTATGCATTCAGCTTTCAGAAGAAGCAAAAAGAGATTTAATCATCGCAATAATAACGGTCAAATATACGCAAAGTAATTCAGTCTGTTATGCTAAAGGAGGTCAAGTCATTGGAGTAGGTGCTGGACAACAATCTCGAATCCACTGTACTCGCTTAGCTGGAGAAAAAGCAAACAACTGGTAAATCAGAGTTCGCCAGTTTTAAAAAAAAATCAAAATTATCAATAATTTTTTAATGAAATTTATTATATAGGTGGTTACGTCATCATCCTAACATCTCCCAACTTAAATTCAAAAAAGGAATTAAACGAGCAGAAATATCGAATGCTATAGATTTTTATGTCACGGCTGATCCATCAAATGGTAACATCAATTTTCATTTTAAAAATTTCAATCCCAGCATTATTTGATTGCATGCTAATTTCCTTCCAGTGACAAAAGAAGAGTTACAAGAATGGTTGTCCTTCTTTGAAGAAACTCCGAAACAACTTAGTCTAAAAGAAAAAAAAGAATGGATTAATCAGCTAACTCATGTAGCTTTATCATCTGATGCATTCTTCCCATTTCGAGATAACGTAGATCGCGCCAAACAGGTAGAAATTCGGATTTACCGAGCGATATCATAAAATATAGATTATTTTCAATGAGTTTCATTTTTTGCAGAGTGGTGTCAAGTATATCGTTTGCCCTGCGGGGTCAGTTATGGATCAAGCGGTCATTGAAGCTTGTGATCAACATGCCATTGTTCTAATTCATACTGATTTACGCTTATTTCATCATTAAAACAAATAATACTGAGTTTCTAAGAATTATCAATCTTATCATAAAATAAATTGATTAATAAAAAACTTTAAGAAACTAAATAACTTTTTTTTTAAACTAATAATCCATCACTTTGGAGCAATATCATTTATGAAAATATTTCACAATGCATATAATGAACGTAGAAATTTATATTACACCCACACTAAAATCTATCAGAAAATTCACGCGAAAATTATATCGTTATAGCCACATCAGGAAAACAGTTGAAAACCAATGAAAGGAAGTCTTACAAGAAAAAACGTCCATCGAATTGTACAAAAAATCATTACGAGTGAGAAGAAAACGATAATGTATTATAAATCTATTAAAAATAAATTATCTTAAATTCATCGGTCTTCTATAAGCTAACAACTGATTATGATCGTATAATGTGTTAATAGTATTATACATATATCGAAAAAAAAATAATAAATCATCATACTCTCTGTTGTGGCATTCGGATAAAGGCAAATCTACCAAATCGCAACAAAACTGATGTATTTCATGAATAGATTGATGTACTGCTTCGATAGTAGCCAAATACCACCTAGGACTGTCTTTTTGATGTCGCCAAAAATGGGAAGGACGTGTTTGTAGAACTACACAGGGTAATTCTATCGAAATTCAAAAACAAATATCCAACAGTTGAAAAACATCGTTATAAAATTTAATATAAAATACCATACCTTTAAAACAATTATACATAGCTTTGCTTTGACGCCATGTCCCATCAACAAAAAGAAGCCTGTTGAAAGGTAACTCTAACACATTATTGCCAATGATAATTTTCCCGATATCATTATCAATATCACTTTCGTTTCTACACCTGAAAAGATATTTGGCTATAAGCAGAATCAAACAATTTTTTATTCAAACGTTAAATGAAAGTTCTTAATCAACAATACCTCACTGAGACAGGATGTTTTTCTAAATATTCTTTTATAGAAGTGGAATTCTTTCCTGGGTAAATCAAAACTGTCTATGACAAATATTTGCAGATTACAAAGTGAATACATATAATTGAGTATTAAATTAGAAAGCATGAAAATTATACAAACCTTTCCATCGTTGAGATAACTAGGCATCTTTCTGGGATAATTAAACACGGTTACTTGATTAGAAGCAATAATGGCGGCATGGGCTGAAGTACTTTTACCTTCCATTTCCTGATGATGTTTCACTATATCAATTTTAATCGGTAGCTGAAAAATAAAGTAAAATTATGTAAGAAAATTATTTAATAGTTGTGTGAGAAAGTTATAGTTTACATACTTCAATTCGAGGAACAATATCTTCAACTTTGGCCATGGGAATGTAACATCTATAACAGAAAAATTTCCTGGATCTGCTACATTTTGGGCAAAGAACTCTTTCTGTTACATTTGCCAACAATCTCCATTTACTGGAAATATTGTAAGCGGCAAATGGATCTTCGCCCATTTCCATAATCTATTAAAATCATTATATTTTTTAGAATGACGAAAATATCAACATTCTGAGGCGAGAAACAGAATCTACACGAAATGAAAAAGTTTTGTATTATGAGTAAAATAAACTGACTTCAAATGAAATTGCATAGAAATCATTGTTTAATAAAATGTGAATCCCAAGATCAAGCCAAATATAAAGGACAGGTGAAAAACGTATACTTATCATGATTTCATACTTTTTTCATAAGTAATTATCTACTGATCCACATTTACATCTTCTTTGTAATTAGAAGAGTAATTGAAAAATTAAAGCAAAACATTAAATCCAAAGATAAGGAAAATTAGAATAATAAATCTGTTTGTATTTTAAAGAAATGATATCGTTAAAATATAAGATTTTAAAAACCTCAATCAAGTAGAAAAGTAGAATAGGAAATACAAGTTCTAAAATCAAAAGGCGTAATAAAAAAATACTGTGTTTGCGGTATTTTGCCAATTGAAATTCGCACATGGAGAAGTAGAAATATACATTTTTGAATTGGTGAATCAAATTCAACGCACGTTATAAATTACCTTCGTATTTATGTTGAAGATTCGTACAGAAAACTGAAATTTTCTTCACAAGATTTTTGCGTTATGAATTCATAAAATGTATGCAATAAAATTATTCAAAATTTAGATTTGAAAAATTTTTTTTAATTTTTAAAAAATAGAAAACAGGTAAGAAGTTATGAAATGATAACATTATTTTTATTTAAACTGATAAGAAATTAGCCAATCAGATTTCAGATAGAATGAAAAAATGCGCTCTCTATTATTTTCATGTTACTAGAATTATTTTTCAGCACCAAATTTCTTATTTTATTTCTGATTTTGGGTCAGTTTTTCAATGTAGAATATTTTTATTCAATAGCATAAAGTATCGTGCGGTTGCTGTTTTCAAATATAATTTTTATTCCGTATTGGGGAAAAAAATGGAAAAATGCGAGATAATTTCTTTTCATTTAAGATGCCGCAATTTACATTCTTATGTATTACTCACAAAAACGATGACTAAAGAATTTTCCTAGGCGTGTGAGTGACTTTTGTTGTGATTTTATTATGAATAAGAGTAATAATTATTGTGATTAGATTATTCACCTTTCGTATTATTTCGTAGCAATTTGGTTCATTAGTAATGTGATTCATATAATTAAAAGTAGTTTTTAACTTATTCCATCTACTTAATAGTTATAATGTATTCGATATCAAAATAGAAAATTCTTGTGATACGGGCATGTGTGTGATTTTGCGAACTCGAACCGAACGAATGTAGTCATCAGAATTTCATACGCGTCCACTTTTATGAAAAAAAAAAATTGATATAAATCAACGAAAATGGCGCACAACCTCGGTCTAACATCCTTGGACGATATAGATTTGAATGCACTAAAGGTAAAATATTTAATTCAAATTGTTTCTAATTTCATACGTTTTACTATGATACTCTAGTAGGTTAACGCAGTACAATACTCCTTGGGTGAGATAACTCTGCTGGGATTTGTTTTTCTTTTTCATCTGTTACTCATAATACCTTGATTTAGCCAGATTTCTTATATGTCGCTTTTTACTTAATTTTTCTTCAAATATTCTGGAGAAATGTTACAATGTTGTAGTTTTTACTTCAACAAAGGATAGCAACTGGGTTACACAACAGTTGAACACTGTGTGAGGAAATTTCAGATTATGTTTTATTTTACATAGTTTTTCGACCGCTTCTTAAGGTTTATAAAAAGATTTACTTATGAGGTGGAATCAATTTCAGGATCCAGCTGGAATTTTTGAATTGATCGAAGTAGTAGGAAATGGTACCTATGGCCAGGTTTACAAAGTAAGTAATGGTGCTTGTTTCTTTTGGTTCTCTGTTGTTGTGTCCATTTACAAATTCGTAATCTTGCTCTCGAACTATTTTAGGGACGACATACCAAAACAGGTCAGCTGGCTGCCATTAAAGTTATGGACGTTACGGAAGTAAGTGTTTTAAGTACCGGCGATAAAATTACAGACTCGTGTTATAAATATTGATTGTATTTTTTTTTTTACTTTTAGGATGAAGAAGAGGAAATCAAACTGGAGATAAATGTGCTTAAGAAGGTGAGTTATCCGTATTCTTACTTAATCATTCACACATTTCGTGAGCGTGATGTTGTGATTTGATTTGTGCAGTACTCCAATCATCGTAATATTGCCACGTATTATGGAGCATTCATTAAGAAAAGTCCTCCTGGTAAAGACGATCAATTATGGTTGGTCATGGAATACTGTGGAGCCGGTTCGGTAACAGATCTTGTAAAATCGACAAAAGGCCAATCGCTTAAAGAAGAGTGGATAGCTTACATTTGTAGAGAAATATTACGTGGTCTAAGTTACCTTCACAGTAATAAAGTGATTCATCGAGATATCAAAGGGCAAAACGTCTTATTAACGGACAACGCAGAAGTCAAATTGGGTTAGTTAATTGAAATGCGTTTTTCAACATGAATACAATTAATCATCTTCTCTGTTTATAAATTTGAATTGCAGTTGATTTCGGAGTTAGCGCTCAATTAGACCGTACAATTGGTCGTAGAAATACCTTCATTGGAACGCCATACTGGATGGCACCGGAAGTTATAGCTTGCGATGAAAATCCAGACGCCACTTACGATAATAGAAGTGACTTATGGAGCTTAGGTTGGATAAATAGTATTTTATAAAAAAAATGCGGTGTTAAAAATAGCAATATTCACTTCATATTTGGTTTCGTGTTGTTGTAGGTATAACAGCTTTAGAAATGGCGGAATCACAACCACCACTTTGTGATCTACATCCTATGAGAGCTTTGTTCTTAATTCCACGAAATCCACCGCCACGCCTCAAATCTAAGAAATGGGGAAAGAAATTCCATAGTGCGTATAATTCAGCCAACGAATAACGACCTACAATCGTTGGAGTGTTTAATGATTCATCTTTGTAAACAACTAATTGGCGATAATTTTATCATTCATTTCAGGTTTCATTGAAACCGTTCTGGTTAAAGATTATCATCAGAGGCCATATACTGAACATCTTTTAAAACACCCTTTTATTCGAGATCAGCCTACTGAAAGACAAGTTCGAATACAGTTGAAAGATCATATCGATCGTTGCAAAAAAAGAAAGCAAGAGAAAGGTGCGTTTATTTGTTTATTGAATATTTTTGAAATGAGTTCGTACGAATGATAAAGACTTCGATTTATCGTGTTATCTTTCTCACTTCTATTTTACTGATAAATCAACGAGATGTAAAAATGGAAAACATTTCCGCGCATTGGTGGTTTTATTTCTTCTTTCTCCTCCTACTTTCTGCAACACGTATGATGCATTTACGATGACGTCATCGTTTTTCAACTTATTCTTTTCTTATCGTTATTCCTTCCGTTTTTTTACAAGATACGAATATGAATTGATTTTTTTGTCGTTATGAAACGATCAATTATTATTAACAAAGGGAATGAAGGGAATGAAAGAAAAAATTTCGTACATGTAAATATTATCGAATAACCCATATAGGGTATAATTGATTCCTAATGAAATTACTTGTATGCGAAATAGAACGTGAAGATTATCGATACAGTGGTTCAGAGAATGAAGAAGATGACGATCTTCCTGGTCCTGGAGAACCATCCTCAATCATTCAAGCTCCAGGGGACAACACGTTGCGAAGAAATTTCCAACAAATTCAAGTACCTAACCGTTCCTGTCGTCATATATCTTCCTTATTCTCTTTTCGGAAACTCATTAATCGATCATTTTTATAATACAGGAAGGCAAAGCTTTATGTGCCCATATTGAATCAAAAGAATCAAAATATAAAGACAAGGATCGTGAAGAAATACCGGAACCAGGTCCACCTGCGAGACCCCCTATTAATCAACGTTTAATCGGTAAATATTTTATGAACCCTATAACTGTAAATTTTCTAGATAACGATCGTTATGGTTACAGTTGTACCAGATCCTCACCCTCCATCGCGTCCACTGCCACCGACACCTCAACAGATGCATCAGCAACCAATGGCTCAGCGTAATTCTCATATGTATAAACCATCGGTAGGTCGTCTATCTATATCTTTTGAATACCGTTTATTAGGTTGAAATGACAGTATTTTTTGTCTACACTGGGTATTACAGTACGTGTCTTAAGTAAGCAATGTGGGTATTAACACATTACATCGAAAAATTATTGTTTTTCTGTTTTCCTCGACGTTATATTGTTATAAGATGTTGCGTCTTTGTGTAAGACACGCTCCAAAAAAAAACAAAAGGATTCGTATAATAATGTTTTGAAATAGAAAAATTTGACCATTATTTCGTTTTTTATACTAATACCTTTTTTTTTGTTATTTTACATGTGTCCGAAAATGCGCAGGAATCGCCAAGAAGACCTGAGGTAAAAAGGAGACTTTTACTTCTGTTAAGTGTTGTGTGTTTTGAAAAATTACTAAACCAACGTTTCGTTTTGATTGCTGTTTAGGATCTAGATGTTTTAGCTGCCCAGTTGAACGATTTGGGTGTAAAACCGATAGAAAATGGGGCTGCAAAACAATCCGGTCATCATCATCACCTTCCGCCCAACATTCTCGATCCATTAGATTCGTCCGATGAAGACGACGATGACGAAGAAGACGATAGTAGCGGAAATGCCGCTGCTAAACCAGGACTAGCGAAAAAAAGACAACCTAATGATGGGACATTATTGGCCAGTGATCCACCTAAACCTTTGTACGTGTTTGTGTATAGTCTTTGCGTACCTACTCATAATGTTTAATTTATTCACTCTTCCTCTTTTTTTTTTTAGTACACATTTCTTAATCAATGGAATTACGTTATAAATTAAGTTAAATATTTGGTTAATTGGCTTATTTTGACAAGGTCAAAGTTCGAAGCTTCGTTAAATTTTAGATACGACATACCTACAGTGTTATTATTTCTTCAACGATGTATTATCAAATTGAAAAATTTTACGTTATGTAGTCGAAAATTAGGAATCCAATTTGGTAACATGATAGTCATCTTGATTGTTCTTTGATCATTTACCCTTACTTCTACCTGGATGATTTTCATGTTTTCTTTTTTTCCGATTTTGTAAACTTTTATGATGGATTTTGGTTTTTATTAATTTCTGTAGATGAAATTGAATTACGTTTTTTCTTCCTTATGCGGTTAATCTTCGATGAAAAATTCAACCGTCACATTGTTGATTTTTTCCTGTTTATTTTATCAGAAAAAAATACATATTGCCAATTATTACGATATTACGTAGTTATGAAATGTTTTCGAGAATTTCGAAACTTATAATACTATTTTAAACTTTCAGAATGGAATTTTCACCATACAATCGTGCTCCCATGGACATGAATTCGGCATCGTCATCAGCTGCAATGTTGCATCACGAAGGTACGTCAGTTGCGGGGAAAAAACAAGCACATATGTTTGCCTGTGTGCAGCGCATTCACCAACACACACTATACCTAATATTGCTAATTTGTTCACCAATTCGACGTAATTTGCAGGTCATAGTTCGAACGCGAATAACGGTGGTCCGCCAAACCGGCCGTTACCGCCTACACCAGATGAAGAAGAATCGATCGATCGTAACAGTACGTTGGTAATGCGACGTGTAAGTATTGTGCGAGAACCGCTCGTGCTAAGCGAGCTCCTCCCGTCCTGTGCAAAAATTTATTCCAATAAGGTGATGGTTCTTCACATGAAAGTGGGATTTAAGTAATAAGCCTCTTAATTACCACTTTTGGAACGCTGTTAAAAACCAATTCGCCTATGTACAGTCAACGACGGCAAACCCGATGCTCTCACTCTTCACATTTAAATGTATGAAATGAACTAACGAAAGAAAATTGTCCGCTGAATAAAGGTACTAATCGAAGCTAAATAATTAGCATCGCCTTCTAATTCGATTCTAATTTTACCTCCTGGTTTTCGTATTTAATACATTTTTAAATAATGAAATGTGAGCGGGGATCTTATTTTTAAGAAGGAAAGGCAGATTAGAGTTTTAATAGGGTTTTAATAATTCTTAATTAAAAAAATAATGCACGAAAAAATTATCGTTGAAGGAAGGTGTAGTAGAGTATGGGAAAAATGAAAAGAATTGAATTTATGATTGCAATACTCATTGGAAGTAACCCTTTAAAAAATTAAGTAACTATTGCAAATCCATTTATTCTTAATATTTATTGTTTGAGAATTATTACAAATTATTTCGCGCGTTTGCAAAATCACCGAAAAAAAATTCCAATCCAAATCCATCAGCGTACTTGAAAGTTTTTTTGTTATCAAATGTACCTGTTAGGAATAATTTTCGTTCTGTGATGATTCACTTGTCTTCGTTTGTAATTAATTTCCGCGTAGGTACCTTTATTTATCGGTCTTGAATAATATAGATGCAGTTCCCAATACATTATTACACGAAGCATTAATATTAATTTTCAAAGAATAAGAATTCGTACGTTTGTATTTTTATTTAAATGGAAAAAGGCATATCACGAATGCGCAGCCAGCAGTACATAACTATTTGGCTTGATAATGTTTACAGCACATCTACCTACATACTACGTGCATTGTGCCTATAATTTATTTTATTTTATCTTATTTATTCATTCATTCTGTGTTCGATGTAGTAGTTGAAGTTTTGCTTGAGATTATCAGTTCCTTTTTTTTTTTTTTTTACTCCATGGTTACTAGTACTAAATAGTGGAAAATGCTCGCCGGTGCTGGTAACCGCTTTGCGTCACGAGTTTTCTTTCGCTTGTTTTATTTTCCATTATTATATTGCGCTTGAGCGTTGAAAAAAACAAAAACAAAAATAAAAAAAAAATTAGATGAAAAATAATACGGAAGGGAGGCTATTGATTACGCCTCTTTGTAGGCATTTTTTTGGTAAATTTTCTGAAAGTATGTGATTTATAAAATTCGTAATAGTTTTTGTTGCTCTTGTTGTTGATGATGATGATGATGTTGTTGTTGATGATAGGTATAGCTGTTTTTTTCCAAATCCCCTATAAAGTATACGTATATTTTATAGTTATGTACATTATGACGCTTTTATATAACAGACTCGGCCAACGGAAGACGATACGAAGCGAAGTAGCGATACGGAAGAGCAACGTTTAATAAACGAATGGAATTTCAGCAGATTTTTCCCTTCTAAACATTCGAACAACAACGATAATATTAGAAATACATCGGCCGCAACAGCTGCCTTACGATCGTCGTCTAGTCAAAGCAAAGAATCATCTCCGGTCACGAGTACGCCGCAGAAAAAAGACAGCGGAGGAGGAGGCGGCGGTGGTAGTAGTAGCGGTGGCAGTAGTAGTAGTAAAAAATCAACAGAATTGGCCAAAAAAATTTCAGCTCAATTTATCAGAGACGAAAGCCGAATATTTTCACGAACACGACCCGGTTCGCAGTCGGCTCGTAAAAAAGAAGACGGCTCGTCCGGCTCGTCAGTTATGTCGATGTTACCGCGCGTCTTCCGGCGCGAAAATACCGATTTCTTTTTCCCGCCTAGATACTCAGCTATATTTATCGAAGGTAAGGAGTCATCGTCCGGTATGCAGGCCGATTTACCTAGTAAAAGACGCGGCAGCGACGTTTCGCTAACCGGTATCAAATACACGAAATTAGAGCCAGCGCCACCGCCGCCGATAACAAAGTCACCGACGACGACCGCGGTCATCACTGCCAGCTCGGCCGATCGAGGTAAAGAATTCAAGCCGACTAGACCGCGAAGAGAGCGTACAGAAGGTGATATTTTATTGAGACGGAATCATCGGCAAGAGCTTAAAGAAAATTTAGAAGCTAGACGACGAGACGTCGAAATGCGTTTCTCGAAAGAAGCAGAAAAAATGAAAAATCGTAATAGTAGAATAGTATTAGCCGAAAGCGCCGAAACCGAAGAATCATCACAGGTTAGCATTATTTTGAGTAGGTTTTTCTCTCTTTAAAAGCAAAAAAAAAAAAAAAACGTCTGGTTTATCTTATATTTCCTTTTTTTCATTATTATTATTATCATCGCCTTTTCCCCCGTCATTTGAATCGGATTTTAATTAAAAACGTGAATGACACGCTGAAATGTCTGCGACGCCTATATGACGTATGTGTGTGTTTGTTCTTTTTGCCTATGGGTTATACAGCGTGTTTTTGGTTACAGTTTTCTGTGTTTTATTTGATCTGTCATGTAATTTGAACTGCTTGTACGGTAATAAGCTGGTCCAAATTGAGAATTGAACAGGCTGAGGTGTTGGAATCTGAAACGAAATCGATAATTTGTTTATTTTTTATTTGTCGCAAAATCATTTTGACATTTTCGCGACATCACGTAGGAAGAGAATTTCTTAGGTTAGGAAGGGAGAAGGTTGTTATAATTGGATGTCTCACAGTTTTCCTACCGAGAACGTCCATTTTGAAACTGTTCTTTTATTTGTTTTCATTTTTTCTCATCTTCGCCATTTTATTGTTGACTTCCTCTTAACCATGAAACATTCAAATGTGGAAGATTCATTCTTTCTTCCTCGTATAGCGAAATCGCAGTTGCTGAGTTTTCCTCTACCATGACTTTAGTTACAGCAGCAGATAGATGGAACTTTTCGAGTGTAGTAAATCTTCTGCTAAAATGAAAAATCTCTTCATCTTTAAATTTAGACCGGAACGTTACCGATCATCGTTTGTAATTTAATTCGTATGAGTTCCTAGAATCATCTGCGTTTGCAATTCTTATTCGAATTACATTATTTTATCAAATAAAAGGAAAGACATTGTGTACGAACTACAAAGCACGCTGTATATTTATTTGTGTTCAATTAACAAAACGTTATTCGATTTTTTTCTTCTTTAAAATTGGGTACCTAGCTATTTTTTCGTGTTATTTTTTCTAAATATTTGGTGCTCAAATTCATATCTGCGTGTATATTTTGTACATACATTTTAAACATAATACCACATATCTGTCTTTAAGTGTTTACTAACGGTGAGGGATGGAAGTGGACACAGCATGCAGCTTTTTACGACGGAAAACGGGTAATATATGAGACTAACTATTGCTTATGATTTTCCATTCAGTCATATCAAATATGTTCACGTTGCATGAAATTATAATTTTCATCCATCGTCATCGTTTTGTGTGTTTGTGGCTTTCGTTTTTTTTTGCTTATTTTTTTGTATAGGTTTGTATTATTATTATTTTATTATCATTTTTATTCATTTGGAATCGAACTTTTACATCGCACAGCTATTTAAAATCTTCATCCTGATTGAGATCTTCGTAATTTTTCCCACTTTTTCTGTCCTAAATCTTTCATTGGTATTTGTAGCTGGGCGGTGTAATCGTACGTAATTAGTTCGTGGTATTGTAGACTACGTTGAGCCATGAATGTCCATCGTTGTTAAGAATACGTGATATAATTTTGATTTTGAGTATACAATCAACGAGTAGATGAACATATTTTTTCTTGATGGTCTCAAGAGAAAGAAAAGACAAAAAAAAGGGGCAATTTCACCTACTCGTGGGTTGTCGAAGTTATCAAAAAAGTACCTTATTGTTCGAGTTGATATTTTCATTCTCGTAGAGTATTTTTTATTTATTATTTTTTTTTCCGTATGATAGGCTGTTATACTGGTATTTAGCGATCATATCCGAACCTGCTTTTGTACGCTTTTTATTATAGCCATACGTAGCTTTCATTGTGTTATTGTTCATTCGTGCAATATAAATTCATTATCGGATTCGAATCATCATTACGATGAAGTAGAACCGAACGATCTCGAGCTTTTCCATAGCTTAATAAAAATATGCCATTTTTCTATTTCCGTTTCTCAATCATTTGATCAGAATTATTCCAACCAATAATAATGGTTTTTAACGATTCATTTTCATTTAAAATACGAACTAACAGACGAGAAAAATATCGTGATTTATAAGTATTTTAATCGAAACTGAAAGATCTTTTCCTGTGCTTCGATTGTCTTCTTTTGGTTATTGAGTCTGTTGTTCGCAAATAATACAAATGTAATGATTTCTTGTTTACTTGCAATGACCGTTTGTCGTATCGTTTATATGGCATTGTTTTGTATAATATGTACTTGCATCGAGAGATTTCTAATTACATTGTGGTTCTTAAGTAAATAATGATGAATCAACTTCAAAATAAAAATGAATCGAAGATAATATCAGTTTTGATAACACAACTACGACTTCTTCGAGCAAAATTTCTATCCCCACCCCTGTTCTTGTTGAAATATTTTTTCTGGATCTAGTGCTAATGTAATTGTGATAAGCTCTAATGTGTTAAAATAATGGAATTTTTTTCAAAAAAATCTCGTTTTAATTTCGGTGTTGGGCTAAGCGTTATGGCTAAGAAATTAAGAATATTCGCAGCTTTTGTGAGAGTCACGATCAAACGTCTGAACGTTAGGATCAATGCTTCGAGACTATCGAATGGATTTCATGGCTCTTTTACTGCGAACCAACGAAGGATTTAATTATTCTAATTACACATTTCAAATTTCGATTATCGAGTAAATTTTTTAAACAAAGAATTAATAAAACATGTTTCCACTTTGTAGAATCGTGATGATCGAAGAAGCGAATATCGATTGGCCGAAGGAGCCAACGGAAGCGGTTCTCGTACTAGTTCGGTTTTACCCGATTTATTATCTCAGGTAAAAAAGTGTAATTTTCGTTTATTATTCGCATTTTTTTAATTCTGATGCTAAAATAACATTTTAATTTGTATGATATTAACGAACTTACATTTACACGCTCGTTAATTAACTCGTAACGACGTATTACGAGTGTACCGTGTAATTAAACCGATAACAATTTTCAAAATTCCAGGCTTCACCGAATCCGGCCGCTGTTGCAGCTAATTTACGTCAAGATAAATCATCCAGCGAGGAGGTTTGTATTAGGTTTTTTCGTTGTTTAGTGTTTGAAATTTATTATGGCACTTTTATCGTCGGTGTTGTGATTTAACTGTACTAATAATCGCGTTTCCTTTCATTTTCCTCACCTCTGTTTATCGCACCGAACTTACCCTGATGCGTATTTTGGCCGCGATTATGTGTGTGGTTGAGTGTTGGGATTAGGCGATTTTGTAATCCTGTTTTGTTGCGAATTAATTAAGGCTTAAATTTGGGCATTAGGTGTTTCAATATTTTGTGATGAATGATTTTTGAAATCATCGAAGTCGACCAGTCATGTGACCGTTACCTCTCAGCTTCTAAAATATGTTGCTTACGAATCGCATTGAATTGCTTGAAAGAGGATAACAATTATCAGAAAAAAAAATCAATTAGTTGGTATAAAACCTTTATTTCATTTTACAGCAGTCTGATAACACAGAATTATTATGATGTCTTTGTTTTTCGAATGGAAAGATTTGGTGTCGCTTTTTTTTTAGGATTGCTTTGCTTTCTATCCTTTGAATACCGGAGTTAAACTTAGCCACAATGCAATTGAATCAATTATTTTATTAATATTGAGTATAATTATCGTTACAAAAATGACCAACTATAATTTCTAGTCATGACCCTAATGCGGCTGCCTGCATTCTTTCGAACAAGTTGGCCGTCGATAACAACAGTGTGGTTTGTGATTAGCAGGCTGATGTTCGTTTTTTGAAATTGTCCAGCCAACGGTGGCAGCTGGTAAAATTAGTATTAGGCTTAATACCACCAGGGACATGCGAAGCACGATAATCGTAATCTGTTTGGAAAATGTTCGTTAATTAATTGTTGTCGTTATTGGTAAAAAGCGAAGCGAATTAGGAGGGTGAATCGGTGCTTGCCTGGAGTTTTTCAAACTGTGCAGTTGAAGTTGGTCTTTATCATCTGGAAACTCGTGGGTAAAAATTTTCGTAATTTCGCTTGGCAACCAACTCTCGCTACACGGTTGGAAAATCTCAGGAAGACTGATTCACTCTTCTTACATAAAAATGCTCTTTTTCAAAAAAAAAAAAAAACTCGTGCACAAATATTAAAAATTTAGCCTTTTTAAATCGGAAAATTGTAAAATAAAAATTAATTTGAATCTTATAAATACAATCAAAATAAGTTAGAAATCGAGTAATACGTATTTACTTACATTGAATTTCATCGTGTTGCTGTGTCTTCGATGCACTTATTTCGCACTATAATAATTCTTGTCAATTTGTCGAATGTTCACTGTCCGAGTCAAACTGTTGGATTAAAAGCTCTACATTGTTATATTGTCAAATCGAATTATTTTTAATTACCGTGTTACCGGTCATAAAGCTTGTTAATTACGATACCTGAGTGCTAATTCGCGTAGTTGTTATTTCGATGAGAAAATTATGGTGTACGATTCGCAATGAGAAATGATTTTCCTTTCGAATTTGTTTTTTGAGGTAATCGCATATTCGCGTTTATGGTGGAAGTTGGATGACTTTAGATGGTTTTGTGAGCGTTTTTTTCTCTTTCTTTAAAAAAAAGAGCATTGGTAGTCTCGTAAAGCATTCAATAGATATGGCCAATGACCACTAATACTTGGCGATTTTTTTGCTCGTTTCGAGTGTTTTAAGAATTAAATTTGTGCCTGCCAATCATTTTTTGCAGCGATAACAATTTGCATGATGTATTTTCCGACGTTTATTCGTAATTATAGGTATGTTTTATAAAAATCGTGTCTTGTGCAGTCAACTATTGTATTTATGTGAAACGAATTTCAGCATAAATATTTTCGTAAAGAAGTAGAATTTCCATTTGGTTATGACGTCATACTGAGGAGTTAAATATTTTCCCGTTTTGAATGACGAAATCATCGTATCATAATCGAATTTTGGAGATGTTTTCGTTTTTTTTTCCATTTGAATTAAAATGATCGAATTTTTGAAGTACGATAGTATTTGTTGGTAATTTAGTTTTGATTTCAATTCATTTTAATTTCATCAACTTTCGTTTGAATTATACAATTATTCATAATCATCAAATAATCTATTTGGATAGAATTCTTTTATAAATTTTAGTCCGGCTTGAAAATTATGAAATGGAATGCTTAGTCCCATCAACGATTTTTTTCATGAAATATATTCGGTAGACGTCTTCATACAACATACTAAAGTTCTCATCGATAGAGGTAGAGCGCGATTCAGGAGAGGAGGGGTGGCGGTTCAAGACCCTTCAAAAAATCAATTTTTTCGCTATATCTCCGTAAATACGAGTTTTAACGTGACAAAAATTATATACGAATTTGAAGTACATTCAGTTTCCTACAACTTTGCTTCTATAAATTTTTTCTTAGGTATGATAGGGGACGGCGGAGGTGAGCCCTCAAAAAAGGGTGTTTTCCAGGCTACAGTATAAATTGAAATAAAATGTGATGCAATTTCACGTTATGAATTGTACCAAGCATAAATGGTTAATGTCCTCAGAAATATCAATTTTACTCATCCATACCACCCCTTCACCCCCTTCCCCGGCACACATACACATCGTTTTTTCCAGTATTTTCCTTTAGAAACCAGGCAAACACTGGTTCAATTCTCGTTCTTGTTCATGTTAATTTTGTTTTTATTTAAAATTTGTAATCTTTGTTATCACTTTGTTCTTGTTCTTCACGGTTCTTGAAATTATTGCTCCCCATTTTCTGTTCTTGTTCTTTATTTGGGGTTTTTGCTCTTCGACTCATCCGCCCAAATTTTTGAAAATTTGACTAAAAGTCATTCAATCCGTGTGGAAAAATAATTGTAAACCAGAGTAAAATTTCGGAAAAAATCGCTAAAATGCGCTTAAATTACCACAAAATTGAGGAAACACCTGCTGAAATTCAAAACAAAAAGAAAAAATGAAAAAAAAAACTGGAAAATGGTTCTTTTTTGTTCTTGTTCTTTCAAATAAATTTTCAAAATTGTCTCATGTTCTTCAAAAATTTTCATTGTTCGCGTTTTTGTTCTTGTTCTTTAATTGCTCAATTTTGTTGTTATTTTTTTCATTCTTGTTCTCTAAAAATGCATGTTCTTTACGTTAGTTCTGGTCTTGGTCTTTTTCGAAAAGAATATTTCTGTTACTAGTCTTGATTTAATTCGATGTTCGAATTTACATTTTTTTATTCGATTAATTGATTTTCAACGAGTAATTCGTATTGATTTTTAAAATTTTATCGTTAGTTTCAAAATTCTCGATTATTATTTTTCGTTAAATTCTGTCTGTATTTTCTGTAAACTTGTTCAACCGATTCTTTCAAATCTAATATGATATCAGTTTTAGAGGGGTGAAAAAGCATAGAATGGTAAATTAAATCATGTTTGATTTTTACTGGGGAAAAGAAAAATATGAAATTCTGAACTGAAAATTTAAATCACTTCTTCATCACCCTCTTCCCCTGCCTTCGTTCTCCTATCTTCTTTATACAGTGTAAATGCTTCGAAGCGACGATAAAGTAATATTAATACTTTGTAAATTTAACAAATATTACGCTACCTACCTACCTACTTGATTATTTATTATTGTGGTTAGTTCTATTTTTTGTATATTGTAAGAAATACCCACCTATATTTTCTTATTTGTTTTTGTTTTGTTCTGTTCTAATTCATTATTTTACCGCTTACTCGTAATATTTGCTGTGTCATTGGATCAATATGCACTTTTCAATGGTTTCGGTGTATAACCTCCCTATGTGTAAGTATTACTATGTACGATGTACATAAATACCTAATTATCTATTATTGTTTTATCGTGTAATTGTTTGCTTGGAAATTTTTTTTTTTACCGTTCGTTTATTTATTTATTTATTATTTTTTTTATGGTAATTAATGGGTGCTTAACAAATTGCTGATTTTTTTCGCGTAGCTTTGTAATGTGTAGGTGTACCTACCTATACCTATGTGTACTGCATACTATATTGGTATGAGGGATGTAATGTAACGCGTGTATAATTATATTCGTATTTATTTTATAATTGATATTGGGATTTGATGGGAGAGAAATTGTATTCTACGTTTGTATGGACTTTTTATTAATATTGACTGGAGAGATGCTATTTTGAGAGTAAAATATAGGGAATCCGAATCGAATTTATATTTCGTATTGGGCTCGTATTATTTTGATTTTAATTGAATAATTACTAGGTGAGCTGAAAGTTGGTAGTGTGTGTGTGTGTTTCACCAATATTATCATTTTAGATTTGTACATAGGGGGAAGTAAGAACGAAAAAAAAAAAAAAACATTATTGATTAATGTATAAATATTCCACGTATACGTAGTACTCACTCTTACTATTTATTTACCCATCTAGCTGCTTTGAAGTGTTGAAAAAATTAACTAACATAATATCACGATTGTTTTGTTTCAGTATCGGCAAGCGGTCACTTCTAAATTTTATCCTTTGCAACAGAAACAAAAATCGTTTCTTACGTTCGGTTTTGGAGCCGGTTCCAGCGGTACGAATGCCTCGGCTACATCAGCCGGACGCCGAGAGTCGCACGTTAACGTCAACGTAACGCCAACTTCGCACGGAGAAATTACGTCCGATACTCCGGAGATACGTAAATACAAGAAACGTTTCAATTCGGAAATTTTATGCGCCGCTTTGTGGGGTAAGAATTGAACGTAGATTATTTTGTGGTAATTTTGTCATTGAATATGGTTTCCTAATCGGTGTAAAGGTTAAGGAAGGTGCAATGGCGATAGAAAGTCGACACCAAACGAGGCAGAGATATGTGAGGAGCTAACTCAAAAAATAAGAAAACCCGCTAAAAAAACCCACCTTTTTGGGGGCTTTGAGAAGGTGCATTCAGGCTGAAAAGTCGATACCTCCAAAAGGTACATCTAAGACCCCCTACTAAATCCGTATACTAAATTTCAGCTTATTATAGCTCAATTCGGAGGGAAGTTATGTGAGGAACAAACTCAAAAAATAAGAAAAATCGACCAAAAAACTACGGGGGGGGGGGGTGCAATGAGGCTAATAAGACGAGACTTCCGAAAGGCATATCTATTAATCTCTACGGAGTCTGCATACAAAGTTTTAACTTCCTAACTCTATTTGGAGAGGAGTTATGCGAGGATCAAACTCAAAAAATGAGAAAAACCCGTCCAACAAACACTTTTTTGGAGCTGTGAGGGGAATCGATGAGGTTGAAAAGTCGAGACTCCCGAAAGGCACATTTAAGCCCCTTAGTAAATCTACGTGCCGAATTTCAACATATTATAGCTCAATTTGGAGGGAAGTTATGCGAGGAACAAACTCAAAAAATAAGCAACATCGACCAAAAAACTACAGGGGGGGGGGGTGCAATAAGGCTAATAAGTCGAGACTTCCAAAAAGCACATCTATGATCTCTACGAAGTCTGCATACAAAATTTTAACTTCCTAACTCAATTTGGAGAGGAGTTATGTGAGGATTGAACTTAAAAAATGAGAAAAACTCGTCCAAAAACACATTTTTGGGGCTGTGAGGGGAAGCGATGAGGTTGATAAGTCGAGACCTACGAAAGGCACATTTGGGCCCCTCAGTAAATCTACGTGCCGAATTTCAACATATTATAGCTTAATTTGGAGGGAAGTTATGCGAGGAACAAACTCAAAAAATTAGAAAAACTGACCAAAAACCCCACATTTTTGGTCTGCAAGAAAGCGTAATAGGTCTGAAAAGTCGAAACCCTAAAAAGGCACGTCTGTAGCCCCTACCACGTATACATACAAAATTTTAACTTCTTACTCAATTTGGAGGGGAGATAGGAGAAAAACAGCCTTTTTTTAAGGTCCAAAAAGGGGAAAAAACCCTCATATTTCCACTCCTAATTGACCCAAGAAGCCGATTTTTCCATTTGTTGTACAAATCTTAATCCTTTATCGATTGGCTCATGAAAAAACAATTTTTTGGTTTTGACCCCTCAGCGCCTCCTCCTCTAAATTTGAGCATACCTGAATTTTGACCCAAGATCGTCTCCACTCATGTATATCTAATCCGTCACCAAGATGACCTGATTAAACGGATTGGAGCGATTTTGGTTTATATGAGGTGAGGTAAATGAGTTTAGTCTGGGGGGGGGGGATATCTGACATGGACAAAAATGGTCGTAATGGTCTACTAGAAGTCTAGAACCTCGAAACAAATTTTGTTGATGCCCCCCCTCCTCCTCATCCGCCGTAGAACGATAAGATGTAATAGCCTGGTTTTCATTGACTTAATGCCATAGAAAATCAGGTTAAAAATGATAAAACCCGTCCAAAAAATCACATTCGTAAAGCTGTGAGGAGATGCAATGAGGTTGAAAAGTTGATACCCCCAAAAAGTACATCTATGGCCACTACTAAGTCCACATACCAAATTTCTACTTCCTATGCCAATAAGGAGAAGAGATAGGGGAGGAACAGCTTTTTTTCAAGGTAAAAAAGGGACCCCTCAGATCCCCCTCTTCTAATTGACTTAGGAGGTTAATTTTTGGAAATGTTATACAACTTTGAATTGCGTATTGGATGACTCAAAACGGGACAATTTTTGCCGTTTTGATCCCCTAACACCCCTCCCCAAATTTGGTCATAATTGAATTTTGTCCGAAGGTCATTCCCACTCTTTCCGTCAAACTGAGCCGATTGGCCGAATTGGAGTGTTTTTAGTCAGTATCGAGTAGAGTAAATGATTTTAGCCTAAGGGGGGGGGGTAAATAACAATAAATATCTGATATGGCCAAGAATCGTCTAAATGGTCTTCTAGGACCCCCGAAACAGATTTTATAAACATCCCTCCCTCCCCTCACTCCTTTCTTCATCTCCCACAGGTCGATAGACTGTAATAGCTTGATTTTTGATTGACAGTATGGCGTAGAAAATTAGACAAAAAACATTTAAACAATTCAACTTTTGCGACGAATTTAGAAATAAAATAAATATCCAAATAATGCTTTATAATCTGAAGCCAAAAATCGATCATTGTGACGGTCATGATTACAGGTGTAAATTTGTTGATCGGCACCGAAAGCGAGTTAATGTTGTTGGATCGTAGCGGCCAAGGGAAGGTATACCAGTTGATATCAAGACGTCGATTCCAACAAATGGAGGTGCTAGAAGGGCAAAACATCTTGATCACCATATCCGGCAAAAAGAACCGTGTCCGGGTATATTATCTATCGTGGCTGAAATCGAAGATACTTCGAACCGACGGCGTTAGTATATTATTTTTTTTCGAGATTCTTCAACAAAATTATACATATTATAAATATTGAAAAAAAGAACAAATATAATCGATATTTGATCAGCAGGTAGAACGTCGTAATGGATGGATTAACGTTGGTGATCTGCAAGGCGCCGTTCATTTTCGAATCGTTAAATACGAACGTATTAAATTTTTAGTTATCGCTTTAAAAGATAGTATTGAGATTTACGCTTGGGCACCGAAACCTTATCATAAGTTTATGGCTTTCAAAGTAAGTACGAATTTCAAATACATGTTGCATTATCGTTTAATGTTGCATTTTAATAACACGGTTTGTTTGTAGTCGTTCAGTGAACTGTCGTATAGGCCTTTATTGGTCGATTTGACTGTTGAAGAAGGATCCCGTTTGAAAGTAATCTACGGATCTGCTGATGGCTTCCACGCGGTAGATTTAGATTCGGCTTCTGTCTACGATATCTATTTACCGAAACATGTAAGTGTTTTGTATATGCGAACGAAAAGTTTTTTTTTTTTTTTTATGTGCAAAAAGAAGCTGCTTGTTATTTATTTATTTTTTTCTTTTCAATTATGCGCAGACTCAAGGACCTATTTCACCTCATTGCATTGTAACCTTGCCCAATTCCAATGGAATGCAATTGTTATTGTGTTACGACAATGAAGGAGTTTACGTTAACACTTACGGAAAGGTTAGCTTTTGTTTTTATAAATCGAGTTTATAATCGAGGAAATTATTTGCTGTTCATTTTGTTATATAAATTTTTTTACCAAATTTTATTCATAGATTTATATATTTTATTTTCTCGTGAATTTCATTAATTTACGTATTTTGCGTATGTGTGTGTGTGTATAAAATTAGGTATCGAAGAATATCGTACTTCAATGGGGCGAAATGCCAACATCAGTCGCTTACATCGGAACTGGTCAGATTATGGGATGGGGTAACAAAGCTATAGAAATCCGTAATGTCGAGACAGGTCATTTAGACGGCGTGTTCATGCATAAAAAAGCTCAACGTTTGAAATTCCTTTGCGAAAGAAATGACAAGGTGAGTAAAATTGGAAGCGTAACGATCGCACGAATTTGAACAAATATTTGATACCTGATTAATCATTTACCTTTTGTCTGGGTCGTTCATTCGCAGGTATTCTTTTCGTCGGCAAAAGGAGGATCTTCTTGTCAAATTTACTTCATGACGCTTAATAAACCAGGAATGGCCAATTGGTAATTTACACATGCTGCTGATGATATCAACGGTCGGTCGCGCAAAACGTTTTATTAATTTATACTAAGTTACGATTTTTTTTCTTTTTTTTCTTTCTTTTATACCTAAACAACCAATATTATTATTTTATTATCGTGTCGGAAACACGAGAGTAGTTAATTAAATGAAAAAGTCGCTCGTTGTAGTGTACAATCTTAATCTTTTTCTTTTTTCGGTTTAAATGCGATAGAACAGTTTCTGATGGTATTTTTTTTTTCTCCATATTTTATCAACTTTTTTTCATTTCTATAAAAGATGAGATAATTGTAATTTTTTCCTTAAAAAAAAAAAAAAAAAGAAAAAAAAGGTGTTCATCGTGAAAAGAAAACTAATATCGAGGCGGAGAATTTCGCTTATTTCATTTTTTTATGTTTAATTTTTATTTAATATTTGAAAAAGTAAAAAAAAAAAAAAAATGGTAAAAATCGCTTCGATTTATAAGTTTATCGTATATATTCTTTATTCGCGTGCTATATTATTTTATTTTTCGAGCAAGTTATTTTTATATACAATAAGTTGACCGAGACGCTTACAAATTTACACAAAATTCAAACTAAAGTAAGGAGTAATCATTCTATCACGAACAAAAATGTTTTTAGCGAGCGCGGATATATTTAATAGCAAAGAGGAAAGTAGAGAAGAGGAAAGAGATGTTGGACGAGCGATCGAGTGTATGTGGTTTAAGTATATTTATTATATATGTTTGTTATTTGTTTTGATTTGTTTTCTTATTGTTTGTTTATGGATAAAATGACGAGAATACGTTGCTATTTACGAAAAAAAAAAACAAAAAAAAAAAATACACGATACTCCGAGAGGATATTAAACAGCGTAATTGAAGATATATAATATAAAGAAGCACGTATTCGTACGATTGAAAAATGAGTAGGTTTCGGTGTAACTGAAAATAATGAAAAAAGTACTATTTACGTGTAAATATTTTTAGTAGAATTGTTATCTTATATTAAACATTAAGACAGTCATTTTTGTCGCGATGATTACTTTTGTTCTTTTTCCCCTCTTTTTTTTTTTTCGATAGTGGATGTAAACGTTTTTTTATTATTATTATTATTTTTGTATACGATTATATACTTTCGCTACCCTGTTTTCTTTTTCTTATAAAAGCTTCGAAGATTTGAACAACAGCATCGTAGATATATAAGTTGAGTTGAAATTGATCAAATGTTTTGACTATTGAGCGTTGAAATTTTATTCGGTTTGGTTATATAATGATTTTTTTTTTTTTGTAATAGAGGTGCTAATTGTAAGTGCGTGTAAGTATTCGGGGATATAATATTCCGAGATGAAATTTATAAATTTTATATAAATTTGTTTCCATCTTTCTTAAACTTTTTTCTTTCTCTTTTTTTCATTTTTATACGAGTATACATACATTTATATATTTTTATTCATTTTGATTTTTTTTTTTCTAATTGTGACTTACATCTGATGATCAGTTTAATGCATATGGAAGTTTTAATTTGTTTTATTATATTAGTCATTTTCTATTTAAATGTTTTATGACATAGTTAATTAAATCGTCTACAAAATAAAAATTTCAAAATGCAGCGAGTTCGTTTTATTAAAATATGATTTAGATTTTTACTTTATTGGATTGAAATGTTCTTGTTAACTCTGCTGACAGGAAATCTCACGATACAGTACCGGAAAAGTGAGTAATTAGCCACCTACATTTATAAAACTGCCACTTCCATGTTATATCAGTAACTCGTATAGTGACAGTGCAAGTACATTTTCAGTATATTTCCTCAATTCGAATAACCTCATCTACGTAAGTATGTATTTTTAATAAACTCGCAGTCGACCACATTTACCATAGCTGTAGTTTTATTTTAAAATGGAAATATCCAAGGAATACTCCATAATCTTAAATTATTTCAGTGTCCAAGGTTATTCAGCAATGAAACCAAAAATAATTTTAGTACATAATATCATATTATTTAAACACATCAGGTACAAAATAAAAATGAAATAAGTTAGTCGGTTTACATGTTGCATCTGTTGTAAAAATGTTCGTTTCAAGATTTATATCGATTTCCAATCAGGCTACATAATCTTCTGATTTATTTCCACCCGAGCTGAAAAAAAATTTATTGTTAGACAATAAGTTAAACAAATATACAAAATTGGGATTTTCGACATTCTGCCGGAAGGCTTTATTAAAATTAATCAGAGGACCCAAGGGTTACTTGAAGGATCCGAGATGTACTCAATTGAACATTTGGTCAGGGACCACAAATTTTTCCTAGCCATTTTTGATAAATCTGAACAGTCATATATTTTCTAAATCTATTTATTTCATTTACAAGATAATTATTGTATGAAATATCAGAAATATGATATCATTCGAGAAGTAATTTCATATTTTAAAAACTAGGAATTTTTGAAAGCAATCTCATAAAATAGATCTTTACACATTTTGACATGGATATATGTTATACTGAAGGGTATGACTATTTTTTTTAAAAACAATTTCAACCATGGCTCCCCTCGATTCTTTTTTAATTTCAAAATTTTCAACTCCCCCCCCCCCCCCCCCCCCCAAAAAACCCCCTAAATAAAAAAAAAAAAAAAAATTAATAGAGCGTAGGTA
>FIZR01015466.1:0-11345 GCA_900060175.1 Ferrisia virgata
AAACCTTATTTTTTGTGAATTCTGTTCTGAAATTGCCACCTCTAAAAATTTGCCGCCCGGGAAATCTTTGCCCAATACCCCCCCCCCGCTACGCCACTGCACAAATATACTCAGAACTGTGTGCGGGAAAAAAAATATATTTTTTTTGCAATGCACTGAGACTATAATGAGGAGGATTTACGCTGATATGGATACGACGCGACATGACGACTAAATATGACGATTCCGCGAGACTACACAAGAAGACTCATTTCGAAACATTTTTTTTTCCTCATCTCTTTGCAATATAAAGAAAAAGAAACAAACATATTACGTCTAGACAACCAGATGGCTTCCATGCTGAATCAGCTTTATAAGTAATGCAGCAAAACAAAAACTCATTCGCTCAATATTGTCTGTACTTCTGCTGTCAATACTCTTCACGTGACAGATTTAACACGACATCGTACCATATCTTACGATTGTGATTTATTATAAATGACGCGATAAACCACTTTCATCATTATATGTATTTTTCGAGACTTTGTACACACACACACACACACAACCTACACAGATCACAACAACGCATAAATGGAAAAATACTACAACTACTATAATCGGACGATGATACTATGTATACCGTATCTGGACAAACACTACACGAGAGTATCGGGGCAAGTAGTAGAAATCTATGAGTAATTTAACTTCACACTCACGTACAATCAATATAATTGTACAGTTTTCTTAAATGGTTAAAAACTATACGATATAGACGAGCAATACGTACGTCAATCGTCATTTTTTATTGAATACACTCGTCGCATGCTGTACTCTACGTCATTTCCAGATCTATAAATTTACCAACTTATTATTTATCTATTTAAACAGCCGCAATCAGTCGGTCGTCGTCGGAAAAAAATTCGAACGTAATTATACAGTATTGCCGCATGCATACTAAATACGTATGTATGTACCTTAATGTATGTAATGTACAGTATACATATACATACATATACGGGCACATTGGCGCACGTATGACTTTGAAAATTATCGAATTTTTATTTTTTCTGACAACAAATCGACATTCGGTCGAGATTAATGGCAGTTCACTGGTGCACCTTTTGCGTCATAGTACATATAGGCATGGGTAATGGGTAGCAGCTCTAGCTTTAGGTTTAGGCACTATAGGGTATAGGTACAGGTAGGCTATGCCAGGTACATGCGTTACTAACACACCGTTTGTTGTCGAATAATAAATACGTATCCTCGTAATCGTCGTCGTCGTAATATTTTCAATACTCGTATCTTTCTGTTGCCATCATTTCCTTCGCATTGGGCAATTGTGACTATACTTTTTAATTTTTATTTTTTGGAAATCTGCAAACGACGAAGTGACACTGGTTGCAAAACGACCTCAAAATTGTGTGTTAAAAATTTCCGCTTTCCAACTGAATTTTTTTCAAATTGCAAAACTAACCCGAAGTTCCGAAAATTTTCAAAATATCGATAAGGTAATTCGTCAATAGTTGAGCTGATTTATGAGATCGATCAAAAAACATCAATGGTATTTTTCGGATAGCCCATTCAATTTAGAATCGAACACCGGCATTGTTGAGCCTAGCCACGAATTAATAATTTTTTTATACTCGCTTTACTAAACAGAAATTCAAAATTTTCCTGTTTTAGTAAAAACCTCTAAACCCATTTTGCTTAGCGTTCGATTTTGAATTTTTTTTTTTTTCAAAATTTCTACAAACACAGGTATCGAAATGTTTGCTGCGCCAAAATGATGGACACGTGTGAGAAAATTTACAAAAAAATTTTCGCACGTGTAAATTTTCCTGGAGGGGAGAAACAAAGAAGTTCTCAGGTACTGACAAGTAGCCTTAGGTTGATTTGGAATTTTTTCCACAGGTAGCCGATTTAGGTAGGAGGTTAACAATACAAGGGATGGATGGAGCATACATTGGAGAATAATACATAATTTTTTCGATATTTGTGTATGTCAGATGGAGAAGGTCCCACATTGTCGAAATTATTTACGGAGATACAGGTGTTTTTCGAAAGTTAGGTCGAAAATAGTGATTTTGAGATTTTTAACTTTTCTCATAGAGGAAACACTGCTGTACCGAAATCATTGCCAAAAGTTATCGTTCCCGAAGGTCTTTCGATTCAAAGACAGTACTATTTATTTACAAAATATCAGAAAGTACACGAGAAAAAGTTGCAGAAATGTACTATGCCCGAAACCGTCTGCCCCGATGCCTAAACCTGAAACCAAAGCCTCAAGTACTGCAGCCATTTTACCAAAAGCAACATCAACAGCAAAAAAGAAAAAAGGGACCGCAACAGCTGTTTCCAGTGTAAAACGTTCGACCATTCCAGTCGCTTTAACAAACCCTAAAAAAGCTAAACCATCAGCTGACTTCATTGTCGAACCTTCAACCGTTTCGACAAAACCAAAAAAATCTAAAAAATCAGTTCCACCTGGTGTAAAAAGTTCGACTACCACAGTCGCTCCACCTAAAACTAAAAAAGCGAAGCAGTCAGCTGTCTCAGATGTCAAACCTTCAGTCGTTGTACCAAAATCAAAAAAAAAAGCAAAGAAATCGGCAGCATTGAAGCAGAAAATCGCATCAAATATTCAAGCTAATCCCCCTCTGCAGACCCCGTAACCCCCGCCGAAAATGAAATTTTTAATTTTTTTTTCATTATTTAATACTATACTACCAGATTATCATAATTTTTTTGATACAACTTCATTTTTCGTTCATGTAATTAGAATAAAAACTTATGAAAACTTTAAATGCGTTTTTCTCAGAACACTGTTTTTTTCAATATCTCAACGACTATCGCACTTAGAAGGCTCCACGAGGTCTCATTATTTGTCAGAAATTTATCCTACTATAGCGTAGTGGTCTTAACTCTATTTCGACAATGTGAGACCTTCTCCGTCTGACATACACATTTATTGATCATTACACGCGACGTAGTTAACAAAAATTGATATATTATACATATTTGAACTGAAAATGTTCATTAGCAACGAGTTTTCATCATTATGCTTTTCTTTTTTTTCAGGGTATACGAAATGAAGCATGTACAAGGGTGAACCACGGACGTCATATCTCGTAAAATTACTTCAATATCGACCATTAATAAAAATTTAATAACTAAAAAAAATGAACTTTTTCGTTACAAAGAATCTACAAAGGTAAATTTTCCGGTTTGGTTGTTTATCTGGAACTATTCGAGAATTATTTCAAAATTACAACTTCGCAAGAAGAGTAAACAAAGCGTAAAAGTCTATTTTCGATGATGAAGTAAGCGTACTTACTTGAAAATTTAAAATTGAAATTCAACCTTTATGGGAGAGTCGAAGAAAGAGAAAAGACATTTAACTCGTTTTATTATAACTGAATTTTCAGACACGTTGATACATTTTTTATTGGGCGACCTCATTACGTAGGTCTAGGTACAAGAAATACGAGTGTATTACGTGTAATTTGTTCGAAAAACAGATGTAAAAAATTTGGCTCGTACTCTAGTTTTTGTAGTTGTAAAATATCAAGAACGACTAAAAAGTATACGAAAGAAGAGGAAGAGGGAAATTCGATAAATTGAAAAAAGTGAACGAATCACAACGTAAAAAAAAATCAAAGATGAGAATACTTAATATCTACTGTAAATTTTTATTTTCATTCGTATACCATCGTACGGTTGAATTAAATTCAATTGAATCGTATAGAGTGACTCATTTCATCTTGAAATTAAGCAATACGAAACAATAAAAAATTGTAGATACATAATACGTTATTGGAAATTCTCGTTAAGCGAAGAAAAAAAAACTGTACTGAATCGTTGACATTTTACATCAATTTAGGCAGTAAAACTAAAACAAGATAATTGAAGTCGTATTGTCTGACTTTGAGACGAGGGCGAAAAATCTAGCTTAACAAAAATTAAATTTTTACAAAATTCAGAAACTTGGACGAAAATTTACTCGTTTATTTAGATGCAATTTCATTACATATTTGAACCAACAAGACAATTTTTTAATCTCTCTTCCCTCCTCCTCCCTTCATAACAAATATTCCGATATCATTTTAGGCATAATTTTTCCTCATTTATTAACTTGATTTTCAAGGGACGAGGTGCAGTATCAACAAAATTCGTTTTGACCTCTTAGAAGATCATTAAGACCATTTTCGAACATGTCAGATATTTATTTTTACTTTACCCTCGAGAAATTAATATCATTGCGATGCTTTTTCAGTCTGATTTTCGTGAAATATTAGAATTGCGTGCATTTTTTCTAATAATCAAGCCCATAATTCGGAAAATCAAAGGCCATATTCAGAACTTCGTTTAATCTACATTTCGGATTCATATTCAACAAAATTATCCACACAGCTTACATCTTCTCTTCGCCAGAACCGCTCGCAATAAGGAAAACCGACCAAAGAACTACATTTACGAGGTTGTGAGGGGGATAAGACTAAAAAGTCAAAACCCCAAAAAGCATATCTAAGACCTGCACTAAAACTACGATCAAAAATTTCAGCTTCCTAGCTCAATTTGGACGAGGATTATGCGAGGAACAATCACAAAACATAAGAAAACTCACATAAAAAATCACAATTTGGAGGCTGTGAGGGGGTACAATTAGTCCAAAAAATTGACACCTCCGAAAAGCACACCTATGACCCCTACTAAATCTCCATACCAAATTTCAACTTCTTAGCTCAGTTTGAAGAGGAGATTGGGAACGATCATCACTTTTTCAAGGTCAAAAGGGATGAAAACCGTCATATCTACCCTTCTAATTGACCTATGAAGGTGATTTTTGGATATGTTGCACAATTTTGTATTGTCTATCGATTGACTCAAAAAGAAGGACAATTTTTGCTATTTTAGCCTCTCAGCACCCCCTCCCCCAAATTTGATTATAACTGAATTTTGACCCGAGGTCAATCCTACACCAGAATATCGAATACGCTGCCAATCTAAACCTATTTCCCAAATTTGATCGATTTTGGCTGGTATGGAGAAGAGAGCAAAAAATGGTCGTAACCGTCTACTAGGACCCCAAAACGGATTTTGTTGAATCCCCCCCCCCCCGTTCTCCAATTCGTTATGGGTTGATAGACCGTAATATTCTCTTGTGTCAATTATGAGGGAATATGTGGGAATTTTCCCCTTTTTGACATTGAACTAGATGAATGAAATTTGGGATGATCGCGGTTCGATCAATTCTGACACCCCCCCTCCACTCCACGATACCAACATTTTTCGTGTTAAAAATGTGAGATTGGCAACTTATTTGTATGCATTTCAATTTTCCAACACCTCCTATTAATATTTCTGGAAACAAGTTGCCAACTTCGTACTTTTAAAAACGAAAAATTCTAATTTTGCTAAAGAAGGGAGGGGGTGTCAGAATCAATCGAACACGCTATAAATAGGACAAAGTAGCAGTTGAAATTTGCCAAGTGGATTAACTAGGAGCCCTACAGATGTATCTTTTAGGGATTTCAACTTTTCATTCTAATATCAACCTCTTTCCTGAGTATTCTCACCATTTAAGTAATGAGATAAAAGCGTAGCTAACATAAACTTAACAATTCACTTGACCCATAACATTTCCTAAAAATCTGGCTTAAAAAGCATTAAAAATCGATGCTTTTTCTTTTTATATATTTCTGGAATTTCAATAATAATTTACAAGCAATATGTTGAGACCGGAGCATCAAATTTCAAATATAATATACGAACATTGAATAACTATAATAAAAAAGAAACGAAAAGAAAAAAACATTCTCAACAAAGGACCAATAATAAAAATCGAATAAACAAAAAAATTCCCATACTCGCGACAAAGTGTAAAAAAAAAATATATCATAAAACACGCTCAATTCATTTTTTCAAAAAATTTTACACCCGAAATAATAAAAATAAGAACATCCCACACAACATTCCATTCCGATAAAATAATAATCTCAACCATTTTCACACACATACACCAGTAGGTATATACAAAAACTTTATTTAAGAAAAACTAAAAATACAGGTAGTCAGTACCCAAAAAAAAAAAAAAAAAAAAAATCAAAATCGCGTTGATCGTAAAAAACTGTCGTAAAATTCGTAGAATAATCGTAAAACTGCTTCGATACAGCAGGAAGAAGCTCGCGTTTAAAAAATTTAAAATAAATTTAAAATTACAAAAATGATTCGACTTCTAAAAGAATTTGTTTGAAGCGTTGAAAAAACTATATGTAAATGATGAAATGACTCGAAAAACGTTCGGAATGATGAAAAAAAAAAAAAAAAACACGATCGTTTTTAGTCAATTTTCTGGGAAACTGTTGCATCAATACCGCATCATCCATCGAGTATCCACGCCGATACTCGTAAGCGAACGTCAATAAAGTAAATAAACACGTACGACGGGCACGGGACGGGCTACGTACCGTACGCGATACACGATGCACATCGACACGAGCACGCCGCCATAAGATAACAACATAGGTAATTAATAATAAATACTTATTAACGAACTCGTACGCACCAAAAATAGCAAAGATTTATATTTGGGTTGACGTTCAATTTTCAAAACCATTTTCACAATATTAAATGGTTAATGTGGCGGCACACATTGTGTATGATGGTGGTCGTTCGTCGCTGTCTTCCTTTGCTAATTCGTCGTTCATCAACAAACGCCCAATATTACCCGACCCGCGAATGTGTAAATATCTTGCTTACTTAAAATATACGTAAAACGCGCGTATCGTTTACGTCAAATAAACGAGCTATTTGGTTAAAGCTTGATCGCAGTCCAACATAAATTTTTCGTCGTCTCGTACAATACCGCAATACACGACGATAGCAGCAAACGCGAAGCAAAAAAAAAACAAAAAACAAAAAACAAACAATACGACAAAATGACGTTTTCAGACGCTCGCAATCGCAACGAACGCATTCAGTAGCAGACGTAAGCATCGTCGTAGAAATTTCTTCGAAATTTACACCAGTCGATTGCAGGCATGGCTCGTTGGTCAGCTGTACAAAAAATCAAATCAACCTAATAACGTATGCACGATCCATTTATCTGTCATCTGACGATCGTCGTTTCTGCTCCTTTTCCATTTTCTTCGTTCATCAATCGCAACGACATCCACTGGCTATTATTACGAATGCGAGCAATTATCGCTCTTGTTGTACTTCTGCGGTAGGCTTTCAGTCTTCCCAAGCTCACCCACTAGCTTACACAATACAAGTATCGGATTTTTTGATGAATAAATGAATCGACGAAAAAATCTCTCGTCAAATTGGCAGAATGAGGGGGGGAGGAGAAAGAGGAATTTTTGCGAAGGTAAAACGTTACACGGATCGACTCGCGGGTACAGTTAGCTAAGTACATTTGTTCATTAAATTAAATGAAATAAAAACCACGCAGCACATTCGTAGAAATGCAGACTCGACGGTGTGGGTAGCTGCCAGCTGGGTACATGTACTTCGAGCGATGAAATTCTATTCGATAGCTAAATATGCATTCAAATGTAACGTCGTCTAGTCATCGGCAGCAGCAGCCATAGAATAGTGAAAACAATCGCCGGCACGTAATAAAAATCCGCACATCGGCCGCAGGCGAAATCATACGTACTTCGTCATTGAACTTGCAAAATTTAAATCTCTCGCGCATCCGAACCGCCGCAATAAAACCGATCACCGTACAGCGTATTTACGGCTCGGCCGCTCGCAAACTCGTATCCGAACCCTTTAGTAATTCCCAATTTTCGAACGTTCGCGAACCGGTTTTCACAAAGAGTTAAACGCCCACGGTAAATAAAAATTGTCAATTTATCAACCGGTAAGTTGAAGAAATGAAAAAAAAATCACCATATTACATTCGTTTTCAACGGGTTATAATCGCACACGTAGATCTCACTTTCGGATACGATTAAATCGCAGCTTCCTTTTTAAGGCATACTTACTCGTAAGTAAGCGTTCGACGATATCGATGTACGGAAGTACGACGCGCCCTTGTAAAAGTACCCCTAATACCGTAATTCGTCGTTATTCGCGTATTATTCGCCGAATTACGAGTACACGTATATCCGCGTCAAAATCAAACAACCGCACAGCTTATTACGTAAACGCAGCCAAACAGCTGTACCGTTGGCGATTCGTACATTACAAACGCACGTTCGAGCTTATCGCCATCGCCATCACCATCACCATCGTAATCACCATCACACCGAAAGCACCACACACACAAGAGACACCACTCGCGAGAGACGAGAGAGATATGTAGGCAATGTACTCTCGTATCTGGTTGCGTTATTTCGCGAATTCCGATAGACGACGACGACGCAACACATGTCCACAATCGACGAGATGTATCGCGCATTTAAACCCGACAGATACTAGTTCACGAACCGGTGCGCGGTAGTGATTCTGTCTACGAGTGTACAGCATATTGTAGACGTAACCATCGAACACGGCGACTCAGCTCACCGCAACCTGTATCCCGTAGGTACTGGGTAGTCAGGTAGGCAGGTAGGCAAGTAGGCAGGTAGTAGGTACGTCCATCAGCGTCGTCGCACACATCCATAAACAGAATTTTCTCGTCTTGGCCGCCGAAGCCCGCAGACCCAGCAAATGCTTTTACCATCTACTACCCATCTCCCCATCCGTATAGGTATCCCTGCCCCTCCCCCCACCTACCTTCACTTTATAATATGTCCGCACGGTACGTGCGAGTTGCGGTGTGTTGGTGTTGGTGTTCGCGATTCGCGTCCACCGTCCGGTCGCCGCCGTCTATCGATCGCTCTATAATGCGATACGTACTAGTAATATCGCGGATATTAATGGTTTGTTTAGAGAGCGATTTTCGTAATTATCGTGTTCGCCTGATGAAGTACGCGTGATTCACGCGCCATCGTCGAATCGTAATGCAGAACTGTGCGCAGCTATTCACAAAATTCGATAGCAAATTGAAAACCACGTTTCCACGCGACAAGTATCGCGATTTCTATTCGAATTTTTAAGCCATCGAGATACACGATTGAGGTTCTGCTGACGAATTGTGGTCCACTCAAATTAGCTATAAATAACGCAGAAATTTATGGGTAAAGTTTTGTTTTCGCATAATCGTAGATCACCATCATCTATAAACAACATATTCAAAAATCAGACTGATGTTTCTCCCATCGATATCTCCATCCGTGCCCCAAAAACAGGTTTTTTTTGCCAATAACTTTGCTTAACTTTGTTGCTAAACGCGATAGAGAAAAAAAGTTGGATCAAAAAATGTAGCTGGTTAAATTTCCAATAAAAAAGGGTATTATAATTTTTTTTCAAAAATCGATCGAAACACATTAAAACGAGTTCGAAAGGAACGCGTTCCGCGCTAACTAAATGTTCCGCGTGATGTTTTTATCGCGTCGCGAGAGCCAGTGGCAAACGTTCGTAGACACGCGGGCTCAATTCTCTTTCTGCATTACTTAAAACAAATTACATGCACTAAAATGATACGTTATCTTTTGTTAAAGTAATTATTGTTTGAATAAAAGTACAATACGTGTGCTGTATTTTAAAATTGCTTTATTTTTATAAAATAGATTTATTCTCATCGTAGGTTCCCTTAACTATCTGACCCTGGATCGTCGATATTCTCTTCCGATTACTTATCAAATCCGCTATCGGAGGTGAAATTGGAATCCCACATCATTTACCACGGGGATGGGCGAGGGGGGAGGTGTTTTTCGAAAACATTTCTGTCAAAATTTTTCAGAAAATCTTGAAAAAATGCGACATTTCTTCAAAAGCTATACAAATAAAAGGGGCGATGGGTGAAAACATATGTTACGAACGACTGCGTTCTTTTCGAACTCGTTTTAATGTGTCCCAATCGATTTTTGAAAAACAAATGTAATACCCTTTTTTATTAAAAATTTAACCAGCTACATTTTTCGATTCAACTTTTTTTCTCTATCGCGTTTAGCAACGAAGTTATTGGTGAAAAAAAAACTTGTTTTTGGGGCACGAATGGAGATATCGGTGGGAGAAACATCAGTCTGATTTTGGATATGTTGTTAAGGAGATGGTGATCTAGAATTCTGCGAACAAAAATTTCAATCCATAAATTTTTCCGTTATTTTGTAATTTTTTGCGTTATTTTGACTGGACTATTAAAGAAATGCCAGAGAAATAATCACGCGGGGAAATTAAGCTTTAGCCACTTGTTCTTCAGCAGCTATGAAATATGGCTGAATTAAGACTGCAAAGTCAGCTTCATTTTCGTATCTTCACTCCACTGACGAACCATACTTATGTACCGGGTGTTCCGCATTGACCTAGCCACCCTTATACCAGAGATAGGTCAACTCATAAGTCGTACCTGGAGAATAGTTTGCCCATCCAAAAAATTGAAGGGGCTGAGATATGTAATTTTTAAAATCTTATTTCATCCTAAACCTGTCCCTCATTTTGAAAATTCATAGAAAAAAAACGAATGACGATAAAAATTCGCGATTTGCGCCAAAATGCAGTACATACTTTTTATATATATGATATAAAAATTGGTGGTGGGAGTGAAGTGGTTCGTAAAACATAATGATATAAATATCAAAAAATGTGCTAAAAATTTTCCAATTTTTTCAGTTTTTCTTTTATAACTTTTAAAAAGCTATTATGATTCCCCGTTTGTAAAATTTTTAAACGAGCCAGAGTGCGGTCTTCACTCAATGGTCACAGCAGCCGTTTTGAAAGTTGCTTAGTTATGGAGGAAAAAAATAATGAATTTCAATTTTGAAAAAATCGCACATTTTGGAGAAAATTTTTTTTTTTAATTTCCACTTTTGAAAATTATTGCATAGAATACAAGCCGATTACGTCAAAAGGTAAAGAATACAAGTAAGCGAACGTGGTAAAAAATTCAAGAGTGGGGATGAAGTGGTTCGTAAAATACATTTTTTTCAGTTTTTCCTTCATAACTTTTGAAAAAGCTATCATTACCCCCCTTTTGAAATTTATTTAATTGACTGGGAGTGCACTCTTCACACAGCAGGTTATAGTAAAATTTTCGGTTATCCCATTTCTGACCTTGTAAAATGGCTGTTCCTCCCCTATCTCCCCATCAAAATAAGTTAATATGTTGAAATTTGGGATGTACATTCAGTAGGGGTTTCAGTTACACCCCCTCACAGCCCTTAAAATGCGGGGTTTTCGTCGCTTTGGTAGTAGGAATAAAAATTTACTGAAAGTTGAATTTCTTCTTTTTTAAAAATATTGTAAGTATATCTTCTCGAGTACGCAATAATTTTTCTAAAAAAAAAAAAAAAAAAAAAAAACTAAACATT
>FIZR01015476.1:0-65476 GCA_900060175.1 Ferrisia virgata
TATTGGAGGAAGAAGAATCTCTAATCTGCAATATGCAGATGATACCACTTTGATTGCTGCGGATGAAGAAGAAATGACGGAGCTCGTCAACCTGGTGAAGATGGTCAGCGAAAAACTTGGATTTCGTATTCATGCATCGAAAACAAAAGTCATGGTGTTGGATCGGGCCATATGTCTTCCAGTTTCTACAGCTCTGAGCGAATACGAAAAGGTCAACGATTTTGTGGCTCCGTCATCGAAGCAGATGGAGGCTCGTCGGCAGAAATATAGCGCCGAATCACTCTGAGCAAATTAGTTATGACCAGACTGCGTAATGTCACATGTAATAACAAAATCTCCGAAAAGACAAGGAAAAGACATATACAATTACTTGTTTTCTCTGTTTTCCTATATGCTGCGGAAACATGGACATAAAAGGCGATGATAAAAAAAGAATCGACGCTTTTGAGACGTGGGGTTGGGGAAAGATGCTGAGGATACTCTACACAGCGCGACGAATCAACATTTCAATCGTCAACGAAATAAAGGAGCCAGCCAGGTTAAGTATTTTATGCGAGAGACGCATTCTAGGGTATTATGGTCATGTGACCAAGAGATAAGTCGAAAATCTCAAAAAAGACATTCTTTTTGGTAAAGCCCTTGGAAAAAAAGGGAGAGGAAGATCTATCATCAAAACGCGAATGAACTTTGTGGTGAGAGCTGCTTCAAAGGCACAGGATCGTGATAGATGGCGTGCTCTTTTAGGTGCAATACGGTTGTAAGCGACTGAGATCTACTGATGATGATGACTTCTACTCCTACTAATCCATAATAAAAGGTATCCACAATAAGAATTTCATTTAGTTCACTGCTAGTTTTAAAGGTAAGAGTTCTGAAATTTGGCATACATTGTGTCTTTTAGAAGTTTCCACATTTCATGCCTACTTTACCCCCACACTGCTTCAAATATGTGGTGTTTTGGTTATTTTTTCTTATTTTTTGATTTTGTTCCTCGCATAACTCCCCTCCATATTGAGCTACGAAGTTGAAATTAGGTATGTACATTCAGCAAGGACTCTAAATATGCCTTTAGAGGGTTTGCACTTTTCAGCCTCATTGAACTCTTCCTACCCGCAATGCTGATTAGGAAAAATGCATTCGTAAAGCAATATTTTTTTTCTTTTTCTTTTATTCCTCCAGATTTTTTAACTTAAACCACCCCCCTCGCCATTTAAAATATGTGCCCTCAATCAACTTCTCATGGTCATAGAGTTGAAATTATATTTCTAAAAAGTACCACGAGCGACACTAAAATAATACGTTTGCATTTCTATGTATAACGAACTTTAAAAAATTTGCAAAACTAACGAACGAAACGCTCATAATTTACAGATATCTATCTGTAATTTTAGAAAATACGCACGTTAAAAACTTTTTGGATGAACAACTGAACACTTGGTCATTAAGAAATTTTTGTACGTATTCGCAGCAAACGGATATTAAAAGATCTATATAAATTCACTTTTGATTATTCGCGTTCTTTCCTTTGGTAATGGTTATCTTTTGTTTCATATGCACTTGTAGTTTGTGTTGAATATATTTACATGTACCCAGTTTACCTACCTAAGTTACTAATATAATTCACGTGAATAACAAGTTGCATTTCTTAGTGTGTGTGTGTGTGTGCTTTTCCAGTATCAATATGAAGAAATCACTTCAATGTTTCGCCTTCTTTCTATGTTTAATTGCAGGTAAATCAATATTTTTGATAATTTTTCTCTACTTTCATAGATATTCAAACATATACGATATAATTATAAATAAACCTGTATTACTTTATATTTCTCTCGTCGAATAGCCACACAAACGAGATTACTTCCAGAATCTATGAATGGTAAGTAACCAAAAATATAGCGGTTCTTTTCACAACGAGCCATCTTTTGCCTTAAACTTAAAACGAAAGAATCCAAATAATTTTAAAATTTTACTTTTGCCCAGGTAACATAAATGTATCGTTACCGTGCGTATTATTCGGCGGACCTGGCTGCAACATCGAATGTGCCTTGACTAGTCAACTCTACGACTACGAATCGTACGGAGTTTGCGTTCTTGGCAGAATCTGCCATTGTAAAAAATTCAACAACCAACCTGTTCACTTTTACGACGTGTGGAAAACTAAATTCGACGCGGATTACGTTTATAATCAGATACTTGAAAACAACTCAAAACTGATTGAAGCGGCGAGAATATTATCCGATCCGATAGCTACCACCGACGAATATAAAAAACTCCTTAAACCGATGCTGAGTCCGTACGAATACTCAAAGCTCAAAAGTACCGATAATACTTTGGCTGACAAGTTCATCAAAGATGATAAAGTTAATAGAAAATCTATACAGAAGTACATCAACGAACAGCTGGATACGGTTTTGAAACAATCGTATAACAAACCTTTGCTGAGTAAAAATTACCAAGAAAATTTTACGATGGCTTTAAAAACGTACGTTGGAGATTATGGTACGTTGTATAATTTCGCCTACAAAGTGAGTCGGTTGCAGAATAAAAAATTGGAAAGGATACTACAGCAATTTTTGAACGATAATGATATCGATAAACCTGCTGTGAACCTGGACGAAAAACCATCAGTTAGCGAAGTGCTGCATTATACCATTACAAACGAGTTAATTAAACGAATTGATGCAATCGCTGCCAGAACAAAGGTTTAAATATATTGATACGTTTTCACAATTATGCATATGCCTATATGCCTACGCCTACGTATCTGCATTATAAGCGCATAATTTAGAATCTTTACATATTGTATAATTTTAAGTATCAGTTTCGTTGAAATTTGAAAATAATCGTCTCGAATAACTAATTAACTATAACCATCAATTTCGTAGATAAAATTTATTTAACGATGCTTTAGGCTATTTCATGTTGCACGAAAGCGAATCAGGTGTCAAAATTAGAAGAGAACACTCCGAAAAGACTTTGACTTTCTACATGATCGAACCGAATTTCATAAGATACCAAAAATTGAGCAGGTTCAAACAATGAATGGTTCGTCATTTTCAGCAAGAGAGCGTATTCAGAGAAGAAGGAGCGAATCAGCCCTTATTGTCTGAAAACTCGCAGGTAAAAATTTTTGGCCCCTAGCTCAGCCATGAGTTCAGCTTATAAATTTTTATATCCTATAATTCTCGACTGAATTTTTTCAAAATCGCACGTATGATAAACCATATTAAAGGCCATCCATGGAAATTTTTTCTAATTTTTTTGATCATACCGAATATCTGCATATTGTTTCAGACCTAGAACGACGAAAAAAATACATATCATGTAGAAGACCCATATATTTAATATATATATTTTTTTAGAATTTTATTTACCAGTGGAAAAGCCTCAAAAATCCAAAAAACCTTCTTTTTTATTCATTTTGCTACCTCAAAATAGCCATTTTTACTCGAATATGTTTTCCCATGAAATATATTCTATTGGGCTACCTTACATCTCTATGGTTTATGGTTACTAGCCTAATTTGCTACTTATGTCACATGGTCAGTGAAAACCAGGCTATTACGGCCTATCGACCTAACATGGATGAGGGGTGGGGCGAGGAATACCAAAAAATCTGTTTTGGAGTCTTGGAATACCATTACGACCATTTTTGTCCGTGTCAGATCTTTATTTTTATTTTTCCCCTGAACTAAAAATCATTTACTCAGCTTGATAGCGACCAAAATCGATCAAATTTGGAAACACGAGATACAAGAGTATCTTAAGAGCGTATTCTGTGTTTAAAAAAATTATAGAATAAAAAATTTTGTATTTAATAAAATCACAAAAAAATTATTTTATGAAATTTGAAATTTGAATGACGAAATTTGAGTAGAAAAAAAATTATAAAAAGTGAACATTTTTATTTTAAATAATAAAATTCCAATTTTATAGAATAAAGAAATTAAATTAAAATAGAAAGGGAAAAAGATTTCCATGGAAATGTATTTTGTCGCGTAGGAAAAGGTCCAATTGGGACTCTTTGAAAAATAATGTCGGTACCTAATGTACTATTTGATCCGAAAATCTAATGAGGAAATGATCCAATTTGGGACTTTGAAAAATAACATTTCGGTCCCTAATGAACCATTTGATCCTAAAATCTAATGAGGAATTAGTACAATTGGAACACTTTTAAAAATAACATCTCGGCCCATAATGAACTATTTGATTCCAAAATCTAATGAGCTCTGGGGAATCGTGATCCGAAGCTATGGCGAAGATTTCAAGAAAATCGCACCCTTTTTACATTATCCCTATATAACATTTTTCATAAATTTCAAAATTTTTTATTTGAATTTTTTTTTTTTTTTAATCATATTACTGGTACAAATTAAGATAAAATGTGTTTTTTGAAAATTTGAGCAAAATCAACGCAAATAATCTGCCAATCTGGGTAACAAACAAAGAAGCAAAAATAAAAAAATAATCATCGCCTGATTTTCATGAAATTGAGAAAATATTCGAATTGCCCATACGTGGAATAAAAAAAAGGAACGCTTTGGGATGTATTTTCTTGAACAGTGGTACAGGAGCAGGTTGAAATTGGAGTGAATACCTGAAATCCTCAGAAGACACGTCTAAGATCGATACTAAATCTATGTACCAAATTTCAACTTCCCAACTTAATTTGGAGGAGAGATATGCGAGGAATAAACTCAAAAAATGCAAAAAAACCAGTCAAAAACCTAAATTTTGTGGGCTGAATGACTCTCTGTGTGTGGGGGGAGGTGGAAGGGAGAGGATGCAATGAGGCTAAAAAGTCGAAACTTCAAAAGCTAAATTAATAGTCCCTGCTAAGTCTTCATACCAAAATTTCAACTTCCTAGATCAATTTGGATGGGAGATATGAGAGAAACGCTTTCAAAAAATCAGGACTCTCCCAAAAACTCAAATTTCGGGGCTTTAAAATGGTACACCAGGGTTGAAAAGTCAAAATCTTCAAAAAGCGCACCCATAAAAATTTCAACTTTCTAGCCCCCCTAGGAGGCTGCAAATTTTTCTTCTCAACACCCTCTTCCTCAAATTTGAATTTAATTAAATATTAACTCAAAGCCATCCCCACTCAAATACATCTAATCCACTAACCTGTATGTTCGTTTTAGAGGGGCGGGAGGGAGAATATAATAAAATGAAAATAAGTTTCTGACTCTTAAAGGTGTTGTAAGACTGTTGGTATCCCCCTTCCCCTCATCGTCCACAGATTGATAAACTATAATAGTTGCTTTTCATTGACAATATTGTATATAAAATCAGGCTAAAAAATAGAGGTAATTTGTTGAATAATAATCATAATTAAATAAAAATTAACCCCACAAATTACACTGTGAAGGGTAAAAAGGGTAACTACTAATATTAATTTAGCTAGATCAAAAAATTTAGAAAGGTAGTAAAATGGTATGAAATTCAAAAAAAAAAATCATCCATTCTTGAATTATTGAGAATTATTAAAGAATATATCTTCGACAAGCTTTTCAGGGTCGTAAAGTTATTTTAGAAAGTTATACTACGAGTTGCATGCCTTAATGAATCGCACTGAAATACCATAATGAATTTGAAAAACTATGAGACTGACAAAAACGTGTATTACAGTCGTCGAAATAATTATCTATATTTTTAAGCGAAAAAAAAAAAAAAAAAATAGTAAAAGTGAGCACTTGAACACTTGATCATTAAGAAGTTGTTTTAGTTCGCAACGAACGAATATTAAAGACATTACAGATACACCTTTGATTGTTACTTTTTTTTTTCATTTTAGTCAACATTATCATTTCATTTATCTAGATCTGACTTGTATGTACTGTAATAATTGATATAAATTAATTGTGCTACTATTTGCTTCAAATTCAATTACATCGAAATGAGTAAAGCGTTTCATTTTGTCGGCTTCTTTCTGTGCTTAATTCTGGGTACAAGTAGGTTTCAACATTCTACAAAATTATTAATAACAATCGATAAAATAATAAACCTATTCTACCAACGAGTTTTCAATTCAAACAGCAATCCAAGCCAGATTACTGCCACAATCTATAAAAAGTAAGTGATCACCGCAAGCACTTTGTATATTCGTCATTACTCAGTAATTGGATCAGCATACAACTAGCTTCCTGCTCCATTCAGTGTTTTTTATAGTTCCAACGCAATAACAAACATTTATTTTACACTTTTGCTCAGACCATACAAATGTTTCGTTAACCTGCATCCTGTTCGGCGCACCCGGTTGCAATATCGAATGCTCCTTGACCACTCAACTGTACGGGTTCAAATCGAAAGGTATTTGTGTTTATAGTAGAATTTGTTATTGCAAATTGATAAACAATCCACCCATACATATTCGCAATCTATGGAGAAGCAACTTCGACGCCGATTATGTTTATAATCAGATCAGGAAGGATAAAGGGTTAATGGATCAAGTCGCACGAATACTATCCAAACGTCTAGTAACGGCTGAAGAAAATAAAAAACTCTTGAGACCGTTGCTGAGTCCGTACGAATACTCAGTTCTGAAGTCAAAACGTAATACTTTGGCTGATAAATTCATCGAAAACGACAAAGTAGATGAAAAATCACTTCGAGAATATTTCAACAAACAACTAGACGAAGAGTTGAAAAATCCGGATAAGGCACTCTTGTTGAATAAAAAGTACCAGGAAAATTTTTCGCTAGCTTTGGTAGCGTACGTCAAAGATGCAGGTACATTGTATAATTTCGCCTATAAAGTGGCTCGGTTGCAGAATAAAGCAATAGAGAACATACTAAACCAATATCTTCGCCATAATAATATCGACGAGCCTAAAGTCGACCTGCATGAAAAACTAATGGTTAATGAAGTCTTTCATTACACGATTATTACTGAACTGATTAAACGAATTGATACCCAAGAAGCCGGATGGACAATATGGAGTTTTTGAAGTCCTGATGCAATGCTTACAATTACCTTTACTTTGAAAGCGAGAACATAATTGTCTGAAACAAATTGTTACAGTTTTGCCAAGTCTCATTCATTTCCTGTATTCATATCGGTAATAAAATTTATCCCACGGTTCTTAATTTTTTATTGCAAACGTAAACAAAAAAATATTTTCAATAATTTAAGAAAAGAGACTTTCCCAATAAGGATCAAAAACGACCCCCGGCCCGAAATCGATCAAACTCGAGCCAAAATGTTGCTTATGGTCTAAAAACATGTCAAACAAAATTTCGACCCCCCCCCCCCATTCACTCGTTTCGGAATTATCGCCCCCAAATGCCGAAATTTCCACTACGATATCTCTGGAAGAGCGGGAGGGGGATAAAATATATTGAAATTTTCACAGATTATACATCTTACTGAGTACTATGAATGAAAATTTTTTGAAAATTTTCGGTTCATATTTTTCCAATTTATTTTTATGCTGAAATTTTTGAGAAAAAAAATTTTAAAACGAGGGGATTCATGATTGAAAACTTTTGTATCATCTTTGTTAGGCAATCATCTATTGCATATCTGAAAGGGGGATACAGATTCAGCAATTGAGGGCAACATGCTCAAAAAAAATCAAAACCAAAAAAACACCTGTTCTACTACTTTTTCCTAACTAATAAGGGAGGTATCCCTACTCGAAGTAAAGTTTCGAGTCAATACATGAAACATATTGAAAGAACTCCATTTCTAAAATTTTAAGTCCTGAAGCACATTTCTTGAATTTTGGCGAATTTTTCAAAGTTCAAAATTATCTCATTGTCCTGTAAATCAAAAAAATTTGATCTGATCAACGATAAAAGCTGAAATTTGGTACATACCCTACTTTCGACCTCCCGAATCGATTGAAAGCGGGTTCGAGACGTTTCGTAACTTTCAGGGAAATGTTGGACTTTTCCAGGGCTGGAGAACAATTTATAAAAATGGTACATATGAATATCAACATCTAAAATCTCGAATTACCCATATTGGTGACCTAATTGATCGATTAAAGCACAATTTTTCGAAATTTGTAAATTTTGAGCTGAAATTCATATTTTATTGCAGAAAATTTTCCTACAAATAATTTAAAAATATACGCACAGTTCACGCATCAAGGTTAAAAGCTTAAAGTCGGCGGATATCGTATCTTCGAAACAATTTTCAATTTATTTGTAATTTATTCCAGTAGCAGGTGATTCAGATGAGGGGTTAACTACCCAGGGGATAGGTGGAGTATATATTGGAGTGTAATATAATTTTTTTCGGAATTTTTTGATCATTACATGCGACGTAGTTAACAAAAATGTAAAAAAATTCCTCTTACCTATCAACTACTGGCAAATTACCTTACTTAAGTATACTCTTGCCATTTCATTACGTGGCCCTTATTAATTAAGAAAAAGTAATGAAAAACGTGTTTTTATTCGGTTTTGATTTTTTTCGAGCATGTTGTATTCAGTTTCGGAACCCCCCTTCCCCTGAAATATATGTGATGGATGATCATCTAACAAAGATGATAAAAAAAATTCCCGCCATGAGTCTTCCATAAATTTTTTTTTTTAATTTCAACATGAATAAAAATTTGGAAAATGTGAACCGAAAATTTTAAATAAATTGTTATTTATAGTACTCAGCAAGATGTATAATCTTTGAAAATTTCAAAATATTTTACCCCCCCCCCCCGTTTTTCGAAAAAAATATACAAAAACCTTTTTTATTGGAAATTTGGTCAGCTACATTTTTTAATTCAACTTTTTTTCTTTATCGTGTTCAGAAAGAAAATTAGGCAAAGTTATTTTAAAAATAAACTGTTTTCAGGCCTAAATGGGGATATCGAGGGAGAAGTACAAATCTAATTTTTTCCGATTTTTGAAATGCTGTTTAGGGGGTGGTGATCTACAACTCTACAAAAAAATACTCAAGTTATTGTCCTCTAAATTAATTTTTTCACTTAGCAAAACTGTCTCAAAATTCGAAACAGAAGAAAAGAAATTTTGGAAATTTTTTCCAAAAATAAAATTATTGCACATATTTATGCCAGAAACGACCATTGGTGGTAATCTTGTGCCATTAGGCCTACTTATCTTTTCAAATGTCCTAAAAAAGTGTAACTTTTGGCATTTCTTTTCACAATTTTCGAAAAAACCTACGAAGAAATTTCTTGAAAAAAAGACTCCTGGAATGGGGTAAGTACAGTTATCTATTTTTTCCATTTAAGGTTCATTTTCACCACTTTTACACTATTCAGGAGTTCTCAATAGATATTTCCACATTCAAAGATACAGTAAAAATGATTCAAAAAGACGAAAAAAATGAAACGTTGTTTCCGAGGGTGTAACTTTGTCTCTTTTGTATAAATCACTCTTGCAAAAATGCAATTTTTAACATGATTTTCTATGCCATATTGTCAATGAAAACCAGACTATTACCGACTATCAACCTACGGTGGATGGAAGAGAGGGAGGGAAATTAACAAAAACCGTTTTGGCGACCTAAAAGACCATTGAGACCATTTTTGACCGTGTCAATATTCACTCTATATCATTCACCTTCCTCCCCATCTAAAAATCATTTGTTCAGCTTACTACCGATCAAAATCAGTCAAATTAGAGCAGTAGGCTTGAGTTGACATGGCGGATTTGATACTTTTGATAGGATATGGACCTTGGTTGAAAACTCAGCCATGTCCAAATTATGGACGGGGTGCTGAGGGGCAAAAATTGTTTCTTTTTGCGCCAAGCGATAGGCAACACAAAATTGTATAACATATCTAAAAATCAGCTTTCCAAGTCAAGTAGCAGGGGAGATGTGAGGGTTTTCCTTTTTTGATCTTTCAAAAGGACTGTTCTTCCCCTATACTCCCTCCAAATTGAGTGAGGAGACTTAATAGGGAACATAGATGTGCCTTTCGGGGGATTGGATATTTTAGCCCCATTTAACTTCCTGATTGTCCCAAAAAAGCATACGTATCTCCTTTCTAAATTTAGTTACCAGTTATTCACTCCAATACGTACCTATACCTACCTTTACCCTCAACATTGATTAAGAAAAAACATCCCAAAGAGTTACGTTTTTCATTTCAAGAACGGATAACTCGAATATCTACTTCGATTTATGAAAATCACGTTCAATTTTTTCCCCAATTTTTGATCTATTCATTTTAAAAGACGTGAGAAATGGCCTTTTTCGAGTGTTACTAAAAAACCATCTGCGGGGGATAAAATTAAGATATCACTCTTAATCATTTAAAATTAATTTCATATTTCCATGGGGGGGGGGGGGTCAAAAAATTCTTTCACAGTTTTGCAGAAAACCAAAGGGGGGGTCAAAAAATTCTTTCACAGTTTTGCAGAAAATCACAGGGGAAAAAAATCAAAAAAAGCCATTTTTTGAAACCCCCTCAGAAAAGGATAAATGGGAAAAATTTACCATTGATAATCATTTTCAGTATAAATGTGCATAATAATTTAATTTTTTTTTTTTAATTCAAAAACGATTTTTTTTTTGATTTTTTGAAAACTTTTGAACTCTGAGTCAATTTTGCAGGTTGATAAAATGATGAAATTGAGTTGAAGGGTTGAAATTTTTAGCACATTTATTTCAGGTCATTTCGCAAGTACTGTGATCCCGCCGTTTGCAGATTTCAAAAAAAAAATCGTCCCAGCACAATGTAAACTAAGCCAAGTACACCAAAAAACATCGACGTGCCTCTCAGCATCATAAAAAATTGAAAAAGAGAGGAACAAAGATTCAGTTAGTTCAACAAGTTCTTCGTCTAATGTATGCGTAGGTAGAGGTAATAACAATTGAACATTCTCGTTAAATCGAACGAAATAAAAACCATAAGCCAGAACGGAAATAAATCAACCTGAAATTAATAATTCATTATTCGCAAATTATTTTCCAATTGTGAAGTTATCGCCATCATAAATGGCGAAATTTCACCACATAAAAAAAATGATTTCATATAACTTTACCACTGGTATAACTAACCTCTGAATCATTCCATAATGAATTTTTACGAAATAGAAAACAACATCGACGCAAGCAGGGAAAACAAAAGAACATATGGTCTTCGAACAGCTTCTAACTTATAGGGAAATGGTGCCAAAAATTTACACACATTCTATATCCTATTGCTTCAGAAGTTCGGTTAAACGAAACGTATCGCAAAAATTTCGTTGATATTATCAAGCCTCGTTGGGATTCAATTTCGCAGTAAGTACCTATCGAAAATTATACATAGAATCAATTTCATTTTTTTATATTCGATGAAACACAGCATGAAACTAAAGCTGTTATGGTTTTTAGGTGTATTGCAGGGATGATCAGATCCGTAACTTTCATAATCTTCTTGATGGGTGCAACCATAAGTAAAGTATCTTTCAACATCCGTAGCTTGATACCCTAATTTAAAAAAATGTTATTCTCCCAAATGCTTCATACACAACAATTACCTACGTTACAGTTCGAACATACGCGAATGAACCAAGCATCGAAGAGAAACAAAATATTTTAGGACTCAGGCCACCAGGTGATAAATCTACTTGTTTACACGATATAATCCTTCTGATGTAGAAATATCATCTCAAATTAAGTTGGCACAGGCTTTTTAGTTCGAAAATCGCCTAAACGCGATAAAAATTCACAGAGAGCGGAAATTTCGAGTATAAGTAGGATGAAGTATGTATTTTAATATTTCCAAACTGTGCATATTTTACCCCCCCCCCCCTCTTGATGAGTGTAACGAGAGCGAGTGTGTGCGAATTTTGATTTTTCAGTAAGAACTTCTCAAATGATGCACTTACGAAAAAAATGTTGAAACAAGAGTTGTAGAGCACTAAAACACGAACATTTTCAATTCTTTGACTTTTTTCCTCAGGAGACCGAGGGAAGGAGCTATGGCGTCCGGAGAAAAATAATTTTTGAAGATCTTCAATAAATTGATACAAATCATTCGCAAAAATATGCTTAACTCACTTCTCGGAGCATTTTTCTTGCTTAGTACTTTCCACTGCTATGTAAAATGAGAAACATGTAAGACCTTCTTTAGTCCTCGAAGTGTGAAGGGGAGGGGCTGGGGTCGCTGATCAAAAGGTTGCAACTGTCTCAAATTTCAGAGCAGTACATTTTTTGGTTCTTGCATTTCCTCCTGCGATGGAAAATTTCCATAGCTTGAATATAAATTTGGAAAGAAGCGTAGACATACTTTAAAATAGATAGCCGACCTGTAATTTCTTCGTCATCGTCTTATCAACGCGTTAAAATCGATGACGAAAAAAGATTTCCATGGAAATGTATTACAATTACCCATATTTATCGTAAAAATTCGGAAAAAATCGAAAAAAAAAAATTTTCGCGGGGCTGTAGTTGGAGTTTATTTGGGCATAAATGGTTGAGACCCCCCCCCCCCAAGGCCACACCCTACATATCTTCCCGACCTGTGTACAAAGTTTCAAGGTGCTAGCTCAATTAGGGCGACCTGTACAGGTAGGCAATTCATTGAAAACGTCGAAAAAATGTTTTTTTTTTTGGACCTGTAATGGGATGGGTTACGGATGACGAGTCGAGACCCTCAAAAGGCACACCCTTGACACTACTGTCAACTACGTACCAAGTTTCAACCCTCTAGGTGAATTAGTACAACTTGTACAGACGCGAGCAATTGTCGAAATATTTGTAAAATTGTCCAAATGGACCGATTTCTTCGGCTGTAATCTACGTGAACAGTTCATTTTTAGTTATGTTATAGCTCTTTCCATTTCTTATCGATTGACAGTGAAACTTTTTCACTTTTAGATTTTTCACCCCCACTTACCTTCATCCCCAAAAATGGACCTCCCCCAATTCGGACCATGGACCGTTCAAACTTTAATAGAAAAATACGGTCGGCGGGGAGTTTTGGCGAAATTTTAAATTTCAGCAATTTTGGCCGGTATGGGGCGGAGTAATTAATTTTTTTCGCTCGGGAGAACTCGTTAAAATAAAATAAAAAAAAAATAAATAAAAAACATATCAGACTGAACGATTATAATAGTCAGGGTTTCCCTTCGGAAAACCTGACTAAAAATGACCGTTGAAAATTCCTCTTGAAATGAATAATTTATGCCTTTGTGAGCCAAAAATTAAATGAGCCTTAGTCAGGTATTTGTGTGTGATTCAGAAATCCCATTTTCGAAACTATTTGAACGTTGGAGCCAAAGTGAACTTCCAAAGGGTAGTTTCAACATTAAAAATTCGCCAAAATTTGGAAATCATCGTCGATTTACGAGGCCTAAAATCTGCTCTTCTAGTTAAATGAAAACTTCTAGATTTCAAACCCAAATGGAGCCCTAAAACGGGGTTCTTAAATTTCAAAATTTTGTAAAATCCGCAAAAACGGATTTAGGATTTGGTATATGGGGTTTTAAATGTGCTGTTTTGAGATCTTGAAACTATCAAAGTCTGATACAATTTTGAACTATGTAAATCGGCACCGATGACCAAAAGTTAATGAATTTTGGATTTCTAACATACCCTTTGGAAGCCAAATTCGAGGCCAGCGCTCAAATGGTTGTCAAAATCGAACTACGCGACCACAACAACCCCTGCATTACGCTCATTTACTTTTTGGCTCTCTGGATTTTATACCTAACTCGCATAAGCCTGAAATATTTATTTCAAGAGTCATTTTCTTTTACTTTTCGTCATAGTTCCGTCTCCATGACCATCTATGAAAAAAGTTAAAAAAAAAAAAAAAACGAAAACGTTTGTCTTTTAACGCTCTACAATAATTATCTGAACAAATTTTCCGAATCCTTTAGCATAATGGACTTATCCCTTGAGAAAGTTGCAACTTTTTGTAGGACAGCCCCCCCTCCCATTGAGAAAAACGGATAGGCTTACATTTTTTAAATTTTACATAACAGTGGAAATAACTACTCAAGACAAAAGCTTCTAAAAGCAAATCAAACAGATTTTTAAAAATTATTTATGTTATTTGGAGATTTTCAAAAATAATTTTTTTCTGGACGCCATAGCCCCTCCCCTTGACCTCTTGAGAAAAAAAATCTAAGAAGTAAAAATGTTTGTTTTTTTACACTCTACAACTTTTGTTTCGACATTTTTTTCGTAAGTGCGTTATTTGGGAAGTAATTGCCAAAAAAAAAAAATTTTGTACCCTCGTTGCTACCCCCAAGAGAGGGGGAATATACATGGATTTTAGGGAAGTTCAGAAACATTAAAATATAATACCTACACACAAAATATCCGCATAGCGTGAATTTTGATCGAGATCAAATCTAAGAAGCTCGTACTAAGCACATAAATATGAAAAAATTCTTCATATCTCACTTCCATTTTTTCTTTTTTTTTTTCGATACAGGTTCGTCAAAAGAAGACTACTCAGATGCATCAACCAACGAAAGTACGTACAACGAGCCAAAAAAAAAACACATGTTCCAAGACAAAACCCAACAAAAAGCTTTTTCCTTATTACTGTTTCAGACGAATTAAATCCAGCAATGACTTGCGTACTTTTTGGCCACATTGGCTGCCATATACAATGCTTGCTCATACTAGAGTCGTACTATTTCAACTTCAACACTTATGGCATGTGTAATGATCACAGATGGTGCGTATGTAACATACACGTGGTCAAATCGTTCTACTTCAACTGGTCCATGAAATTCGATGCCGAATACGTTTACGATACAATCGCTCAGGATGAAGAACTTTTCACAGAAGTTTCCCACTTATTTGAATTTCCAATTAGAACGGCCAAAGAATACAAAAAGATACTGAAACCTATGCTTACTCCGTACCTATATTACAAGCTCAACATTCGCGATAACAGTTTCGCTGCCTTATTTACCGCAGACGATGGTACAATAAAAGAAGAATTAGTAACAAGATACGTCTACGGAAAACTTCAAAATATTTACGAATCAGACGATAGAAGAATACTTTTCAGCATAAACTATAGAGAAAATCTTCGCCAAGCTTTGGAAGGCAATCGGAACCCAAGCAGCATTTACAATATCGCTTACGGAATACGTCAATTAAAAAATGATGAATTATGGGACACTTTACGAAATTATTTATCCGAGCGTAATATTAATGTGCCTAATATCCAATTAATCGAAACCGAAACTCTTACTCATACATTGACTCGTATCCTCATCAAAAATCTCATCGAAAAAACCACCTTAAGCGGATGATGATCAATACACACACACACATGGAAATTAGCATAGCCTATAGTCGGAAACGTCGAGTTTATAATTTCTTTGACAAAAAAAATATACGAATTATGTTTCGATGAAGTTTTCTTCAAATTATTACGCCAAATTTGTATTTTAAAAAATTTCTAAAATAACAAAATATGTAGTTAAAAAGAAATTTCGAAACCTACACATGTCAAAACTCAGTCGCCAAGCCCCTCCTCCGTTCCTAATAATTTACGGAACTGAAACGCTGAAACTCCTAAAAATCACACCTAGCACACCTAATAAATCAGCATACCGAATTTCAGCTCCATTATTATTTTTCAGTGCCAAATAGCAGCCCCCCCCTCACATCCCATCATACCTATTACTCGAGGAAGAAGGCAAATTTTTGAACAGATCATACGACATTTCATTCTCTGTGCATTGGCTAAGAAACGAATCATTTTTGTGATTTTTGCCCCCTCTTGCACCCGCTCTCTTAAATTTCTAATATGAATGAATTTTGACTAAGGCCATTCCCACTCATATTATGTATATTTAATTTATCGCAAAGTGAACTTTAGCCTGATGAGCTGATGGAATTTGAAAAATTTTGGTCGCTATTAAGCCGAGTAAATTATCTTGACCAGGTATCCGATATTACCAAAAACGATCTTAAATAATGTTCTTCTAAGATCCTAAAAAAGATTTTTATATTCCCTCACCCCCTTTCACCGTAACTGGGTATCCTAAAATAATCTCTCTGATAATATGACGAAAAAAATCAGGCTGAAAGTTGGTGGAGAGCTGAATTTCACGCTACTTATTCATAGGGAGTAAGCCCCCCTGACCCCATCCCCCCACTAAATGTATCCCTCATAACTCCTACAATACTCCTGCCGAATGTGAAAACGCTTTCGTGAAAATCATGCTTTCACGAAGAGAAAAACTTGAGAGGGGATAATCGAGACGAATAAATCTTTACACTGAATTTTCTTGATGTGAACAAATGGGAGGAGGGTGTAAATTATAAAAAAATAGAATTCACCCCGTCATTAAGGATGGGTGGATGCAATGGGGCTGAAAAGTCGAGACTCCCAAAAGGCAAATCTAGGGTACCTACTGAAGATACATACCTCATTTCAAGCTCTTAGGTCAATACGGAAGAGGGTTATGCGAGGAACAAACAAAAAAAAAGAAAAAATAACCAAAAAACTACATATTTGGGGATGTGAAGGAGTGAAGTGGGGCTGAAAAGTCGAGAGCCCTAAAAGGCAATGCAGAGCTCCTAATAAATGTACATACCTAATTTCAAGTTCTTAGCACAATTTGGAGGGAAGTTATGCGAGGAAAAACGACTAAAAAAGCGAATTTTTGGGGCTGTGAGGAAATGCAATGAGGCTGAAAAATTGAAACCTCCAAAAGGCACATCTAACACCAAATTTCAGCTTCTTAGCTCTATTTGGAGGAGAGTTATGCAAAGGAACAAACTCAAACTCAAAAAACAAAAAATAAGAAAACCCGAACAAAAACCCACGTTTCCGGGGCTGTGAGAGGGTGCAATAGAGCTGAAAAGTCGAAACCCCCAAAAGGCACGTCTAGGGCTCCTACTAAACGTATATATCAAAACTTCCTAACTCATTTTGGGATGGGGAGGAGGAGATAGGGGAGGAACAGCCTTTTTTCAAGGTGAAAAAGGAGAAAACCCCTTATATTTCCCCTCCTAATTGACCTAGGAGGTTAATTTTTGGATATTGTATGCAACTTTAGATTTTCTATTGATAGACTTAAACAAACAATTCTTGAGTTTTTGGCTTCCCAGCACCCCTCTTCCCCAAAATGGGGCGAAATTGAATTTTGACCCAAGGTCATCCCCACTCATATATATCTAATGAGTCGCCAAATTTAGTCGATGGCCGAATTGGAGCTATTTTGGTCAGTATCGTGCAGAATAAATTATTTTAATGTTCGGGAAAAAATAAATAAATAAATATCTGACATGGTCAAAAATTGTCTTAATGAGCTTCTAAGACCCCAAAACAGATTTTGTTGGTATCCCACTTCTCCAACCGTCGTTGGTCGATAGACTGTAATAGTCTGGTATTCACTGACAATATGACACAGAAAATCAGGCTAAAAATCAATTTATTACGTAAGATAAGTTTCAATTGGGCCCAAAATATTACCTCAGACGAGGAACAATTTCATTCACATTTGCAAACATTCCCCATCCTCCTTCATCATGGTTACATACTGCAAGGATGCCTTCAAACGATTTTCGGTCTCTCTGGTCTGTTAGGAGGGATTCTATGGCTTTCCAAAGAAGGATTATTTCTAAAAAAAATGTTATCATTTGTAAAAATTATTTTTTCAACTCCCCTCGCCGCAACAAAGATGCTATTTGTGATGTTGAAGCTCATCAACTAGTTCATTTTTCGATCGAAAGCCTCACATCGTTGCCACATTTTGGTTGAAAGGTACAAAATTGTATTTTTTTTCTCATCGTCAAAAAAGGTTTTAAACAGTGGCAGCGTATTATACTGATTTAAATCCAGCGAACGAGCGAGCGTGCCGTATGTTTTTAATTTAACATTTGTCCCAGGTACCTAAAAGAACCAAAAAAATAAAAAAAAAAAACACGATACATCTCACCACGTCGAAAAAAATTAATTTTTCAAGTGCTTTACCAACTTCTAAATAATTTCAAGGTGAACTTCATCTTCAATTTAGTATTTCCAATGAACTTGAAACTTATCCTGAAGTAAAGTTTAGCTTCGTAATTATAAAATACTCTACAGCTCAACGACATAGTTGTTAATTTCAGAAACGTAAATGAGTGAGAAGCTTGTGAAAAAAAAACATATGTTTTTAAAGAGACCCTAAATAGCAAAAAAACAAGTGTTGAAAAGTTAAGTATACATATTTTATGGTACCAACACTACCATTGCTTTAGAAGTTTCAACGTGCATGTTTCATCGATGTTATTTAAACTTTTGATTTAAACACCTACATAGCATAGTAAGTATCACAAATATTCAAATCACTTATAATTTCAAGTGTTCCCGGAAAAGTCCCACACTCATTCAACTCAATTAATATATTCCAATGATTTTTTCATAGCATTAGAAAAATGACTAAATCGCACGCTTTATTCATCTTAATTATGGATTTAACCTCAAGTACCGAATCATCCAACATATCTAAAGTGCCATAATTCAAAAAAAATTTAACCATTTTCAGTCATAAATAATATTTAATTTCAGTGTTGCCGCTGGCATATGCGAATGAATCAGCATCAGAAGACAAATCGCTAACTTTGGATCTCGCGTCAGGTGATATACATAACACTTAAAAATATCCAGTAAAGCACTGGTTTAAATGCATTCCTGGATAAGAATGGTAAAATGATCTAGATCTCAGATTTTTCACAATTTTCACAAAACATCATTGGGTACCTTTAGAAAGATTTTAAGGTTGAAATCCCCCCCCCCCCCAATAGAACATTGAAAAACGCGTTTTTTTGGGGAAAAATTCTTTATTTATGCGTATTTGAGGAAAAATCGTGATTTTAATTCAAATGTTTGGTGGAATAATGAGTCTAAAGAAACGAATTTTTCCAAAATTTTCTACCACCAGGGTGGGGGGGGGGATGACAAAAGAAAACTACGAATTGCTGCAGCAGCTGACCATAGAAGAATATACTAAAATTTTTCTCATCAAAGTATGCGTTTTGAAAAGTATAATTTTTAGAAATTTTTCTTGAGATTTGGGCCGTTTTCAAAAACTCAAAAAATGATCAAAAATGCACCTTTCAAATTTTTACCCCGGCACCCACTCCTTCCGGAATTATCACCCCTCCCCATGTCGAAATTTCAACAAGCGATATCTCTGGAAGGAGAGAGTAAGAAATTTTGAAATTTTCACAGATTATACATCTTACTGAGTACTATAAATGAGAATTTTTTGAAAATTTTCGGTTCACATTTTTCTTACTTTTTTTATGTGAAAATTTCAAAAGAAAATTAAAAAAAAATTTTGGAGGGGACTCGTGACTGGAGATTTTTTTATTTTCTTTGTTAGGTGGTCATTTATTACATACTTTTTTTGGGTTTCCGAAATTGAGTGCAACGTGCTCAAAAAAATCAAAATAAAAAAACACGTTTTTCACTACTTTTTCATTATTAATAAGGTAGGTATTCCAACTCAAAGTACAATTTCGAGTCAATACACGAATAAATTGAAAATAAATATTAAAAGAACACCATTTCCAAAATTTCAAGTACTGAAATGCATTTCTCAAATTTTGGCAAATTTTTCAAATTTCAAAATTATCTTATCGTTGTGTAAATCATGAAAGTTTGATCTGATCAACGAATAAAGCAAATATTTTGGAAAAAAGTTTCACTCAAGCTTCAAACTTTTTTTTTGAGAAAAAAAATTTGTGGTCGATTTTTGAACTTTTTTCACGTTATACTCCGTATTTTGACCAGTATCAATGTTTGTTTTCAACGAATTGAAATATTTGTCATCAGTGTCCGATAACATAGAACTACTCCGCTACGTGTCGCGGCAATTAGTATCGTGCTCGGGCTTCGGGCTGGTAGCTTTTGGTTCATAACTTCAACGCTGATAAGACATGGGCTACTATTATTCGAATTGGTTGAAATTTTAGCTATGGTGTTTTTAGGGCCAAACAAAACTTTTTAGCGGGTGAGGTTCGAAAAATTCCAAATTTTGTATTTTAAGAAACACCCTAATGTTCATATGTACCATTTTTGTAAACTGTTCTCCAGCACTGGAAAAGTGAAAAATTTCCCTGAACGCTACGAAACGTCTTGAAACCGCTTTCAATTGATTTGGGAGGTCGAAAGTAGAGTATGTACTAAATTTCAGCTTTTTTTGTCGATCAGATCAAATTTTCATGATTTACAGAACGATAAGGTAATTTTGAAATTTGAAAAATTTGCCAAAATTCGAGAAATGTATTTTAGTACTAGAAATTTTGGAAGTGGTGTTCTTTTAATATCTACTTTCAATTTATTCGTGTATTAACTCGAAATTTTACTTTGAGTAGGAATACCTCCCTTATTAATAATGAAAAAGTAGTGAAAAACGTGTTTTTTTTTTTTATTTTTTTTGAGCACGTTGCACTCAATTTTGGAAACCCAAAAAAAGTATGTGATAAATGACCATCTTAACAAAGAAAATAAAAAAATTTCCAGCCATGAGTCCCCTTCAAAATTTTTTAAAATTATTTTTTGAAAATTTCAAAATGAAAAAAAATTGGGAAAAACTTTTCGAACTACGCAGGTTCATTCAACGAAGACATTTTGGAGGACTCCGATGACGAAGGTACGTACGACGTAGGTATTTCTAATATCTATAGAAAAATCGAATCGAAGCCAAGCAGCTTTTATATATTTTATTTCGATGTTCACAGACGAACAAAATCCCGAAATGAACTGTCTACTTTTCGGCCACGTTGGCTGCCATATCGAATGCATTTTAACAATAGAAGTTTACTATTACAATGATAAAACTTACGGTATCTGCGATGGTCAGAAACGATGCGTATGTCACTACAAAGTATCAGATTCATTTTACACCAACTGGACAATGAGATTTGAGTCGAATAACGTTTACTATGCTATTTTAAAAGATAAAAATCTTTTCCAAGATATTCACGAAATATTCCAATATCCTAAAAGAACCGTCGCAGAATTCAAGAAGATACTTAAACCGATGCTTAGTCCGCATCAATACCATAATCTGATAGCTAGAGACAGAGGTTTAGCTGCCAAGTTCACAGCAGACGGTAAAATACGCGAAGACTTGATCAAAGAGTATGTTTCCGAAAAACTAACAGCGATTTTCCAGTCACCTTTTCGAAATATACTTTTCGACGTTGATTATCAGAAAAATCTTCGAGATGCTTTGAATAATATAAGAAGCAAAAGCACCCTGCATAATGTTACAGATGAAATACGTAGAATGAAGAATAAAATATTGGAGAATATTTTACACGAGTATTTGACCGCTCGTAGCTTGGAAGAACCGAAAATTGAATTTAAAAAAATAGAAGATTTATGTCAAATTTTATCTCGCGCTATTATCAACGAAATTATTGAGAGAAAAAATGAACCTTATTATGATGATCTTCGAGAGACATCGGTCGTGAATTCAATAAAAGATGCACTTACAAATTTTTATCCCACTTATCCAATTTAAAATCAGTGGAAATTAAGCTTGAAAAATAAAGATATAAAGTGAGAATAGAAGGATAATTATTTCATGAAATATAAAAATAACGATATCCTGCAATTAAATCATAAGATACAAAAGTCTTACACTGAGAAGACCCTCATAATGTCCAATAAACTTCAGGAGAATGAAACAATTTTTTTTCATTGGTACATTCAAAGTGGTTAAATAATGGAAAATTTGTTTAAAATGTAACTTTCCAGTTCAACCTCAAAACATTTGTTTTTTGCATTTTTAACGTAAACTCTGTAAATGCTTTTTGAGCATGATTTTCATGAAGTAAGAAGGTATTCGAATTTTCCACTCATGGAATAAAAAAAAAGAGTAGTGTAGGGTGTTTTTTTTTGGACAGTACTAAGAGTAGGGGTACAAGTAGATAGAATAGCTGAAACCCCCAAAAGATACATCTAGAACCTATACCAAATATGCATACCAAATTTCAATTTCCTAGTTCAATTTGGAGAGGAATTATGCGTGCAACACACTCAAAACATAAGAAAAAACGACCAAAAAACTACATTTTTGGGGCTGTGAGGGGGTGTGATCAGGCTGAAAAGTCGAAACCCTCAAAAGACACATCTAGAACTTATACAAAATAATATATACCAAAATTCAACTTCATACCTCAATTCAGAGGGGAGTTATGAGAGGAACAAACCCAAAACAAAAGAAAAGCTGCTCAAAAAAACATATTTCGGTGCTTTAAGGATGAGCAAAGCAATGGCATTGAAAAGTTGAAACCCCCAAACAGGCACACTTATGACCCCTACCAAGTATACGCACGAGATTTTCATTTCCCAACTCAATTTGGCGGCAGGAGGAGAGAGGGGTAGGGGAGGAACATCACTTTTTCAAATATCTCCCCTCCTAATTGACCTAAGAGGCTGATTTTTGGATAAGTTGTGCAACTTTGGATTATCTATCGCTTGGCTCAAAAAGGAACAAATGTTGAGATTTTTTTCTCCTTAGCACCCTCTCCCGCAAATTTGGGCATAACTGAATTTTGACCCGAAGTCATCCTCACTTAAGAATACTAAATTCGTGACAAATCTAAGCAAATTTCTCAAATTTTATCGATTTTCGTCAGTATCGAGCTGAATAAATAATTTTTAGTCGCGTGGAAGAGCGGAGGCGGGCGGCGGGAGGAGGAAGAGCAGGAGGAGGAGCAGAATAAAATAGAAATGTACAACCGATATTGTCAAAAATTTTCGTAACGGTCTTCTAGGACCCCAAAATGGATTTTTCAGACCCCCATCCCCCTTCGCCGTAGGTTGATAAACCTTAATATCTTGGTTTTTATTGACAATTTTTACAGCTTGAAGTGCGAAAATTTCAAAAAAAAATTAAAAAGTGGTAAAACTGTTCGAAAATTGTTCATTTTTATCTATCAAGATATCCTTCATGGGGAGAAAAATGTCATTTTTACAGCTCAAAACCATGAAAACAATAATTTTTAGCTTCAAAAGTATGAAGTCTTGGAGAGGTTGTTTAGAATATGATTTAAGAGCTCGACAAACGTGAAATAGATATCAGTTAAAGGCTTAAGGAAGTAAAGGAAATACCACGAACCACCTTCATAAGTAGAGTTATATGATTTTTTTCAAATTAAGATTTATTTGTTTTTGATATTATATTTGTTTAATAAATAGATCAAAAGTCTTATTTATGAGTTCTAAAACTAAGAAGACAATGGAGGGAGGGTCCCATCCTGATTGCACTACCATCACCACCAACAATTTTTAGTCTGATTTTCTATGTCATATTGCCAATGAAAACCAGGTTATTATGGTCTATAGACCTACGACCTACGGCGGATGAAGAGGGAAGTATAAACGAAAACATTTTTTGGGAACCTGGATTTAGATTGGCGGCGAATTTTATAATCCGGAGTGGAGATGACCTCGGATCAAAATTCAAATATGCCCAAATTTGGGGGAAGGGTTGCTGAGGTACTAAAATCGCAGAAATTATTCCTTTATGAGCCAATCGATAGACGATTCAAAATTGAATTACATATCCAAAAATCATTCCCGTAGGTCAATCAGGAGTACAGATATGAGGATTTTCTCCTGTTTTGACCTCAGAAAAGGACTGTACCTCCTTCATCTCCCCTCCGAATTGAGCTAGGAAGTAGAAATTGGATAAGTGTACAATTCTCATCAGGTGTTTCTTGCGAAAATGACCACTAAGGGTTCGCAGGTCCTTCAGTGGCATCCAGTTTACCCTCTAAACTAGGAGAGGTCTGAATTGTTTGTGTGTGCGTTGATATGTGAAGAGTCATTCTTGGGTATTTTGGACATGTGACTAGGAGAGAAGTCGGAAATCTTGAAAAAGGTATTCTGCTTACAAAAGGCCCTGCTAAAAAAGGGAGATGAAAATCTCCGACCAGGTGGTCTGACATCGTCACAGTGTGAGCGGGCTCTGTGGTGTACAATTCGAACATCTTCTCAATTCAAGATAATCAGGCTCAATAAAAATCACAAGGCTTTATCAGAGTAATATTAAAGAAGTAATACCTGTATCGAGGCAGCTCTTTCTTCCATATTCAGATATAAAGCTCACTCAGCAGGAAACGCCATCAAGCATATTTCTGACTTCAATTTCTGTACTGATCTGAAATCAAAATAAGAAAACATCGGTCAAGCTTCATTCTAATACTTATATAAAAAACGGGGAAAAAAAAAAAAGGATCGAAGCCATGTTTTTTTTATAATCAGCATTGAGGGTAGGATAGGTTCAATTGGGCTAAAAAGTCAAAAACCCCAAAAGGCACATGTACGGTCCTCGCTGACTGTACATACCTAATCTCAACTTTCTAACCCAATTTGGAGGGAAGTCAAGGGGAGAAACAAATTCTAAAAATTAGAAAAATCGACAAAAAAATCATACATTTCGGGCTATGAAAGGGTGAAATGAGACTGAAAAGTCGAGACCCCCAAAAGGCATATCTGGTGCCTTTACTAAATGTACATAGATGATTTCATGTCCCTGAACCCATTACGAGGGGTGAAGAACAAAGCCTAAAAATCAGCAAAATCGTCCAAAAAACCACATATTTGGGACTGTGAAGGGGTGAAATGAAGAAAAGGCATATCTAGGGTCCCAACTAAATGTTCATACCAAATTTTAATTTCCTAGCTCAATTTGTTGGAGAGGTAGGGCAGGAACAGCCCTTTTTCAAGGTCAAAAAAGGGAGGAACCTCCCTATCTCCCTCTTAATTTGATTAGAAAGTTGATTTTTAGATATGTGATACAACTTTTGATTTTCTATCAACTGGCTCAAAAAGGGGCAATTTTTGCATTTTTGACCCCTCAGCACTCCCTTTTCTAAATTGGGGTATAACTGAATTTTGACCCAAGTTCATCCACCTTTATATATATCCAATCCACCACCAAAATGAGCCGATTGACCGAATTGGAGCGATAATGGTTGGTATTACGCGGAGTAAATGATTTTAATGGACGGGGAAAAAAAATCTAACATGGCTAAAAATTGTCTTAATGGTCTTCTAGGACTCTAAAACGGATTTTGTTGGTATCCCCCCTTCTCATCCGCCGTTGGTCGATAGACTGTAATAGCCTGGTTTTCACTGACAATATGACATAGAAAATCAGGCTGAAAAAACTGAAATTTAAAAATAACTTAGATAACGAAACACATTAATTTTAACCAAGTTTAAAACTACAACACCAGCAAACTTTTCCTTTAAAAAATATTACTTTGAAATGCACGAGGTAGCCTTGAATTATAAGTTTTCTAAAAATTCACCAAATATCTGGCAAACATTTGTTTGTAACAATTTATATCACTGAATATAGCAAGTTTACAAGTATAAATTTCACTCGATTCGCTGCTTTTCTCTCATTCTAAAAATATTCACGCTCGAATTCTTTTTCAAAATTAGTAAAGTAAGTAAACAACATGAAAAACTTTGTAATTTTTTTCTTTCTTTTAAACGTTACAAGTGATCTGAATGTTGCATTTCAGAAACTTGACAAATATTATGGCCAAAGTATTCACCCACCTCTTCGATTTCATCGTCGGCCTAATATTCATAGGTAAGTTACCAAGCATGTAAAACCTCAAGCTAAAACCATTCATAATTCTATGCACGATATTTGTTTCTCATGCTTAAACTTCCATTGCAGTTCAAACTTGCTCAGCTGAATTAAAACCAGGCTCAAAATCACAGCTTCCAGAACCATCGTATTCAGGTAGTAGAATCCAATCGAGAATCAATAAATCATTCCTAGCAAAAATCTCAACAATTCTCAACTATTTTTTTATCCATCCAGGCGACATAAATTTAGCTCTGAGCTGCGTACTATTCGGCAACGATGGATGCCACAAAGAATGCATTATAACATCTGGACTGTACAATTATAAGGCATACGGTAGCTGCACTCAAGACCAAAACTGCGTATGTATCCCTTCGAATGGTAGCTTCACCAATCTACGTAAATTGTGGAAACAGAACTTCGATGCGAAATACGTTTACGACCAAATCATCAACAACAAATTACACATCGACCAAGTCGAGGACATTATGAGCGAACCATTAACAACAGGCGAACAATTGAAGAAAAACCTTGAATCAGTACTAAGCCCTTACCAATATTCGCAGCTGAAAGTTATCGACCCCAGTTTGGCTTGTAAATTAATTAAAAATGATAAGATTGACGAGGCTGGCCTTCGAGAGTATATTTCCAATCGAGCGGATAGATTTTGGAGATACGCCATCAGCGATAAAACAATATTGAATGTGAATTATCGAAAGAGATTTAGGCAGACTTTGGAAAGCGTGTATGATAAAGGTACGTTGTATAATTTCGCTTATAAAATCGCCAGGTTGAAGAATAAAACGTTAGAGGAGGCGTTTGATGAATATTTGGAGGATAAAAAAATCGAAAAACCTGTGGTCAATTTGGACGAAGATGCTACTCCTATTGAAATGATACATTATTTAACTATCGACGAATTTATTAAACGAAATAACGAAGCTCAAAAGAATAACGAAAAAGGTATGAAGAAAGTTGGTCTGGTACGAAGTTCGTAGACACGTTCGGAACATTCATAAACGCAGCAAATTACAATTTATCGCAAATGGGTATTCAAATATCAAATGAACTTCGAAAAATGGCGTCTTTGTTCTTCAGTTCATACGAAAAAAACAGGTACAAATTAAAATAAATATTATTTCTAAGTTTAGTAGGCGAAATGTACCAATATTGGTATTGCAATAAACTATATTCCACTCTGGACTCGTATATTATTTTCTCTATCACAAGGGCGTCATTTGATCCGAGCCTGTATAAGGAGTAGAAGGTGCACGTTGAATTATGGAGGGGATAACTGAAACCCAAATAGACATATGAAGGACACTTATCCAATTCATACGCATGCTAAATTTAAACCTTTTAGCTGAATTTGTGAGTAATGTTGGTGATAAGAACGAGACGAATTCGAAAAACAGTCAAATCAGCCAAGATCACCAATTAATCTACATGTATGACCAACTTGAAAAATGGCAGAAAAAAAGCTTAAAAATTCACTTTTTTTGGTATTGGAAGGGAAGGGGGAGGAGAAATTAGAAAACTCGACCATTTTCGGGGCCGTGGGGGTATGCACTTGGGCTGAAAAGTTGAAACCGCCAAAAGGCACACTTAGTACCTCTACTAAATTTACACGCCAAATTTAAACCTCATTACTAAATGGGAGCAGGAGGGAGGTTTATGTGTGGGACAATTTTTTTTCAAGATCAAAAATGCGGCTAACACCCATATCTCCTCTTCTAATCGACCTAGGAGACTGATTTTTGGATATGATGTTCAACTTTTGATTCCCTATCGATTGGTTTAAAAAGAAGAATTTTTTCCATTTCAGCCCCTCAGCAGCCCTTCTCCCAAATTTGGACACGACTGAATTTTTACATAAGGTTATCTCCACTCAAAAACATCAAATTCGACGCCAATCCAAGCCTACTGTCCAAATTTGACCGATTTTGATCTGTATCGAGGTGAGTAAATCGTTCTCAGTTTCAGGCGGGGAAAAAAAGAATAAATTATCAGGCCTGGTTAAAAATGATCATAATGGTCTTCTAGAACCCCAAAACGGATTACGTGGATACTCTTCCTTCATTCACCATAGGTCGATAGTCTGTACGTAACAGCGTAAATTCATTGGCAATATGACAAAAAAAAATCCGATCAAGAAGTAACTTTCAGTCAATTTTCCGCAATACAGTAGCAAAAAGTAAACGGGCTTTGAAAAGGCCAACTTTTGTCGCATACCAGTACCAAATTTCGACCATATAGCTCAACTTAGAGCAGAGATATGCGAGGAACAAATCGGGAAAAGAGTAAGAATAATCCAAGTGACTGTGAGGAGACGCAATGGAGCTGAAATGTTGAAACCTTTAAAATGCACATACAAAAGGCCTCTACAAAACCATCTTCCAGATCAATTTGTAACGCAGATATACGAGTAATGAATGACCTTCTTTCAAGGTCAAAACAGGGAACACTTTTCATTATTTTCCCAGCAAATTGACATCGAACTCTGATTTTTGGATGTTATTTGTGGTACAAGCTCCATACTGAGAACAATACCAAACTCCTAGAAAGGGTAGACCTGAACACTGAATTTAGCATCCTCTGTAGCCTACTCCAGTCAAGAGTTTAGCCAAAAAGGAGATTTAGAATTCGAATAAAATGAAATAAAATCGATTTAGTAAATTTAGCATAAAATAAAAGAAAATGGCATGAGAAAAATGGGTACCTAAAACTTTCACGATTGGGATGAATAAAAACAACCCATGCGACCAATCACGTGGACAATTAATAATAATTCAAGGTATATCAGGCACTTACCCTTAAAAAGGAGAAAAACAAATAATCACACGAACATTAATATTTTAAGCGCGATCTATTAATAATAAAAAATGAAAACTTTAACTTTCAACATGGTACCAAAACATACACGAATACGAATATACAATATGATGTTCATACAACGAGATACAAAATAGGAATAGTGCATTAGGTAAAATTAACAGGTACCAAAACGCTAAGAGATAAACAAGCTTATCTCTTGATGGTTATCTTCCATCTGCTTACACACATACGTAACCAGACAGACAGGTACCTAGCTACCTACTCTACATATTGCTATCTCTAAAAGGTGAGCAGTGGTAACGAAGAGCGTTTAAGAAAAATAAAAAAAAAACAAAGAAATTGCAATGCTTTGAAGTCTTTGCACGCAAAGAGTAAATATTGCAAGAATGTAAATGTTGATATTTTAAATGTAATTGGTACAATTTATTTTTATTTTTTTTATTTAACACTTGTCACTTGGAAAACTTTCTTCCGTATATTTAGTAGAATTGAGTCATTTTCTTTTACATTTAGGGATAATGTTTTCACACTGACACTCAAATGTGATCCTTTTTCCTAAGTTCAGAATTACATAACTGCATAAGTATGATTTCCAAAATAGTGGAACATGACTCTAAAAAAAGAACAAGATAATTTTCAATATAATTTACATATAATTTTTTATATACAGCAAATTTACCACGTTAAATTAAATTTGCAATTTAAAATCATAAAGTCAATCCGAGCTCAAGGTCAACTGTTGACGGGTCAACTTTCTTTAATTTTCATAATATTTCAAATGAAAATCATAATGTCAATCCAGAGCCAAGGTCAGCTGTTTATGGGTCAACCTTAAACATCTTTAATTTTCCTCAAAATTTCATCTTTAAATTATCAAATTAACCGGGGTCAAGGTCAACTTTCTTTAATTTTCCTTAATATTTCAAATGAAAATCATGAAGTCAATCCAGCGTCAAGGTCAATTATTTATGGGCTAATCTTAAACATCTTAAACTTTTCTCAACATTTCATCTTAAAATTATAAAATCAACCGGGGTCAAGGTCAACTTTCGTTAATTTTCTTCATCATTTCAACTGAAAATCATGAAGTCAATCCAGAGTCGAGGTCAGCTGTTTCTGGGTCAACCTTGAACATCTTTAATTTTCCTCAACATTTTAACTTGAAATCATAAAATCAACCGGGGTCAAGGTCAACCAATTTTTTTTGGCATTTCAACTTGAAATCTTAAAATTAATCCAGAATCAAGGTCAGCTGTTGGCAGGTCAACTGTTGGCGGGTCAACCTTAAACATCTTTAATTTTTCTCAACATTTCATCTTGAAATTATAAAATCAACTGGGGTCAAGGTCAACTTTCTTTAATTTTCTTCAATATTCCAACTGAAAATTATGAAGCCAATCCAGGGTCAAGGTCAGCTGTTTATGGGTCAACCTTAAATATCTTTAATTTTCCTCGATATTTCAATTTGAAACCATTAAATCAACTGGGGTCATGGTCAACTAATTTTCTCCGGCATTTCAACTTGAAATCTTAAAATCAATCCAGAATCAAAGTCAACTGTTGGCGGGTCAACGAATGACGATATTTCAACTGAAAATCATAAAATTGATTTAAGGTCAAGATCCAAAGTTTGACAAGTCAACTTCAAACATCTCTAATTTTCCTTAACATTTCAACTTGAAATCATAAAATTAATCCTTTATAAAATAAGTCCATTGATGTCATTCCAGGCCATAAAAATCCGTCCACTGATGTCAGTCCAATGATGACGTCACACTGCTAATGCTTCACTAATAACATCTCTGATTTTCCTCAACATTTAAAATTAAAATCATGAAGTGATACGTAAAACGGTCTTCATGGTTTTCTCAATTCTCTTTTCTTCTCATTATCCATAGATCAATAGACGACAATAGCCTAGTAGCAGGTAGCCCGGTTTTCTTTAACCATAAATACTGAGAAAGGGCGAGGGGCTAAAATTGAAATGAACTGAAGCATTTAGGCCACTCTGCAGAGTGATATGGCAGAGTTGTAAATGGCCTACTGAATGGTGTTAGTTGGTGCTGATTCCCTTGCATAAGAAAGGAGAAGCAAGATTTTGCTCTAATTATCAAACAATCGCTCCAATTCCACACGGCAGCAAAGCTATGTCATGAATCCTAAACAACCAGATTAAGGTGTATCTACACTGGCAAATTCCACAAACAAGCCGAGTTCATACCAAGGAAGAGACACAAAGGAACGGATAATGTATGTCCGGCAAATTATTGAAAAGTGCAGGGAGTTCAACACACCTGTAGTGATGTGTTTCATAGATTATGCCACAGCCTTTTAACTGTGTGAATTGGAAGAAGCTTTCAAAGTTTTAAGAGAAATGGAAGTCCCTGCTCATTTAGTAGATATGGTGGAGTCCCTACATGAGTTCAATTCGATGGTGGTGAGAGTTGATGGTGAAGAATCTGAAGCTTTTAAAGCGAAGCAGGGGATGCGTCAAGGATGCATATTGTCCCTGCAGTTGGTCAACATCTATCGTGAGCATATAATCCGCAAGGCTCTTGAACATTGGACTGGTGGTATTTCTATTGGAGGAATAAGAATCTCTAATCTGCGGTGTGCAGATGATACCACATTGATTGCTTCGGATGAAGAAGAAATGGCGGAACTCGTCAACCTGGTGAAGATGGCCAGCGAAAAACTTGGACTTGGTATTAATGCATTAAAAACGAAAGTCATGGTGGTGGATCGGGCCAAGTGTCTTCCAGTTTTTACAGCTCTGAGCGAATATGAAAAGGATAACACTTTTGTATATTTAGGATCCATCATCGAAGCAGATGGAGGCTCATTGGCAGAAATATGACACTGAATAGCTCTGAGCTAATTATCTATGATCAGACTGCGTAATGTCATATGTAATAATAATATCTCCAGAAAGACAAAAGAGAGAGACTTATACAGTCACTTGTTTTCCCTGTTTTCCTGTATGGCGCGGGAACATGGACATTAAAAGCGGATGAGAAAGAAGAATCGATGCCTTCGAGATATGAGTTTGGTAAGGATGCTGAAGACAACCTGGACAGTGCTACGAACTAATATTTCAACCATCAACGAAATACAGGAGTCAGTCAGGCTAAGTGTTTTATGCGAGAAACGCATTCTAGGGTATTTTAGTCATGTGACCAGTAGAGAAGCTAGAAATCTCGAAAAAGACATTCTCTTTGGTAAGGCTTCTTGTAAAAGAGGGAGAGGAAGATCTCCAACCAGGTGGTCTGACATCATCAAAGCGTGAACGGGCTCTATGGTAAGAGCTGTTTCACAGGCACGGGATCGTGATAGATGGGGCACTTTTTTAGGTGCAATATGGTCGTAGGCGACTGATACCTATTGATGATGGTGATATTTTGAATGGATTTTACAATCATTCTGCACTTTAATTAAACATATTTAAAAGAGTTTAGAAACGACAACCCTTGCATTTAGCCCATCTAGCTACTTTCGCAAAACTAACAAAAAGTCTGACGTTATACTCTTTGAATTAATTTCCATTGCTTAAGTTTGACATGAAGCTGAAGGTGGTATGATCGTTTAAAAAAAAAACAAATGATAAAGAACGCTTGTTCATTGGTGCAAAAAATTTTTTAAATCATCAAGGTGACTTGTAAAATAAACTAACAACTGCTTCGTTTAGAAATTAAAATAACTTGCACATTTTTGCTATGTAATTGAAAACAGAATAAAATTTTAGCAAATACTTTGAAAACTGTTTTAAATGAATGCTGAAAATATACTACGTTATTTATAGTGTCATTGCTTTAAAAATTCTGTTGCCAGACGTACTGTGAACATTTCGTTAACGTAAAATAAACCCAGAGTTTCAAATTCGCAACATATACCTATTGAAAAGAATTCAAATCATTTTATGTATTTCATTTATGCTTAAAAAAATAATATTAATCATAAAAAATACATTCCTTCGACATCTCAAGCTGTAATAGCAATACAGAAATGAAAATGATCAGCTTATCAGCAATGTTCACTTACACCATTGGTCTAATGTTAGGTGAGCTAGCCATTATTATCATAATTCAAATTCAAATTATTTTTACACACAGTTAAATTCTTTTTTTTTCTTGAAATTATGCTCAACTTGATAAACATTTCAGTTCATTACTCAGCAGTAAAATCTGAATGGGATGACTGGGATGATACACCAGGTGATAATTTTAATGTACGTACATAAACTTATTTTGCTCTGTATCCATAATTTTTTTTTCTTCTTTTTTTTTGCTGACATACGAACAAAACCCAGCCAATTCAGTTCATTACTCAGCAGTAAAATCTGAATGGGATGATATACCAGGTGATAATTTTAATCTACATACATAAACTTATTTTGCTCTGCATCCATAATTTTTTTTTCTTCTTTTTTTTTTGCTGACAGACGAACAAAACCCAGCCATGAGCTGTTTGCTATTCGGTACGAACGCATGTCAAATAACATGTTTCCTTACGATAGAAATCCATTATCGGAACTACAACACTCGTGGCATTTGTAATAAACGGCACGCCTGCGAATGTCAGTTCGACTCAGACGTGAAACTATCACTGGAGGAAAAATGGAAAATGAAGTTCGAGGATAATTACGTTTATAAGGTGATAAACGCCAACAACCGACTTTTCAAAGATATTTCTGAAATATTCGAGCAGCCGATTCAAACTGCCGACCAATTAAAACAGAAAATTGAGGTACTTCTCACTCCATATCAAAACTCTAAATTAACTATTCGCGACAAAAGCTTAGCTGCCGAATTCACCGTCAATGGTAAAATAGACGAAAAATCGGTTCAAAAATTCGTTGCCAAAGCATTGCAGCCGCTTTTCACAACCAATGCTGTAATTCTACACTTCGATATGGATTACAAAAGAAACCTTCGAAATGCACTGACAAAGGCGAAAGACGAAGGTACCCTGTACAATTTGGTATACGGTATACGTGAAATAAAAAACAATATTTTAGACAATATTTTACAAGAATATTTGACCTCGCATGGCTGGGAAGAACCCGAAATAAAAATGGAATCGGATCAGGATATCGACACAATTTTATGCAGTGCCATCATCAACGAGATCATCGAAATGAAAGAACATATTGATGCAAATCCGCAAGTTGATGACTTTACGAAAGAAATGCAAAATGCATGGAGACGGTTTCATAATCATTATTAGAATACCTAACATGGACGAAAAAATGCCAGTCATTCTGCCAAATTGTGTGAAATACTTCATAAAATAAATAATACAAATTAGCATATTGACTCTGGCCAATACTTTCAAATTATATTTACTCGTATTTTTGTTTTGTAACTGGGAAGAGATTTTGGTTGGTTTTTTTTTCAGCACGGCGTTTAAATAAGTTATTCGAATTTGATAGGTAATCTACACGTGTACACTTTGGTCGACCGAATTTAGCCTTTTTTTTTTTTTTTTTGAAAAATCTGCAAACAGTCGGTTCACAAGATGCGGAAAAACTTCAGCCGATTAACTCAATTTTTTAAACTTGTAAAACTCTTAAAAAATTAATTTGAAAATTAATCACAAAACTGGAATTATTACACGTATTTGAACTCAAAATCATTTTTGGCGTCAAGTTTTCGTCATTACCCTTCAATTCGGGGTTTTTTAAAAAGTATCACTTTTTGCCTTTTTCACGATTTTTTGAAAAAATATGATTTTTCTGTCAAGAAACGCCCTCCTGAAATGGATGTAGGACATCAATTTTAGATGATTAGAGGAAATATTTCAAATTTATCCCTATTGACGATTGGGGGGGGGGTGCTCATGCAATGGGTTTTTCGCGTTTTTTCAACAATTTTATTCACACCATTGAACTTTTTTTTCCTGTAAATTCACAGTAAAATGAACCAAATACACTTAGCTTCATCCGTTCAAGATCTTTTTTGCTCACGTCAGTCTTTTCCAGGGGTCGTCAATTGGTATTCTAGCATACAAAAATACAGTTTAAATGGTTTAAAAAAACAGAGAAAAAAAATGACGAATTGCCTTTGAGAGTCTAAGCTAGATGAAATGTACCCCTTGTGATGAAATTTTTTTCGAAAAATCGGTCTCTCGATTTTTAACAACTTTATTTTAAACAGGTAAAAAAAAGATCTGTTTTGAGTGACCTTGAAAACTCGTCTGAGGATAATAAACTTGAAATATTACGCTTAATTATCGAAAGTTGATGTCCTAAATCCATTTCAGGAAGGCGTTTTTCAAAAAATATTTCTTCGTAATTTTTCAAAAAACCGTAAAAAAACGTAAATAATTACATTTTTTAAAAACTCACGAAAAATAGTTAATAATGAAAACTTGTTGCTAATGGTCATTTTAAGTTTAAACATGAGTAATAATTCTATACTTGGAGTTTGAAAATTTTCAAACTTTAAGTAAGTTTTTAAGTTTAAAAAATTTGAGTAGAGAGAGAAGCTGAAATTTTTCCACATTAGTTTGAAGTAATTTCGCAACTATTGTGACCTTGCCGTTTGCAGACCCCCCCCCCCACAAAAAACTAGAATCCAGCCCACTCTAGCGTATACTAAGGCGTTTCAATTTCAATTTTTTTCCGATAGTGGAAGTTAAGGCGGTGAAAAAAAATTGCGAAATGACTTCGAATGAATGTTGGTAACTCCAAAATTCGGCAAACCTATGAGAAATTATTCTCTTCAAGATTTTCGTTTGAAACTGTTTCAAGGGGTTCAAATAAGCAATCCCTAAAACCTGACACCTCTACACCTTGATCTTTCCCCAGGAAAAAGGACTTACCCTACATAAATAAAATTCTGAAAAGTAGAGGGTAGGTCCAGAGGTAGAAGACTGCTTCAAGAATAAATTAACCCATTTAGACAATAGATTTCAATAATTACCGTTCTTTTTCTCAAAAAAATCAAAAAACCAATAATTGAACATTCTATCGATTTTTTTTGGAAAATTGACGCTCGGGGGCGGGGGGTTTATTTCAAATTTTTTACAATTACAAAAATATTCAACACTTTTTGGGCTACAATTTAAATAAAAAAAAATTGAAATACGATTATCGAAATCGACGTAGGGTGTAGGCGAAGAAAGGGCGGGGGCACGGTTACTGAGAGGGAAAGGACCCTAAAAAAATGGCAGCCCAGCATGCACCATTTTTAGATTGTATTTTATTTTAATTCAATTTTTATTTTGAATTTTTTTTTTTATTAAGTATGCCTGTGAGGAACAAGTAGCTCAACTGAACAATCGGAAACATCGGTATTTTTTTCATTTCAAATCTAACATTTTTCTGAATAAATGTTGCTTGCACATGAAAATTTTCGTACTAGTACGCAATTTCTTTACACCAAAAATAAATATTCGAATGATACTTCAACCATTAAAATGTCGTACAACTCCACCAATAATATCAAAAAAATATATTTATACGAAAAAGCATCTGGAAGAACACCTGCAATGTTACACGTATTCCATTTGCTAGAAATTGCACAGAATAAATACATTTTTATAGTACAGCACAAACTCGTACAACTTCACTTTTTCCATTTTAAAGTTGCCATATTTGAACCAACACTCGTCGACCAAGAACACTGAAGTGAATGGGTCCATAGATCATTTTTTTTTATTTAGATAAAATTCTATTAAAATTTTATCAATCATCATCATGGCCTCATCATTCCACTACTTCGTCATTTACTTGCTGGGCACAATTTTAGGTAATTTATATTTCAATATTCGTAATTAATGCACAAATGATTTATAAATTAAACCCACGACCGACCAAAATTTTCCAGTTCACAAAGCCAACTGTGCAAGACCACTACCGGAGTCACCTTCAGGTAAGCAAACAATTTCAATCCCTTATTTTAGCTAAAAACCTCAAAATAAGCATAAAAAATTCTAATAGTTTAACGTATACAAATTTTAACTCCACAGGCGATTTGAATGTAGAATTCACTTGTGTACTGTTCGCTACTCCAGGTTGTAATGTAAGATGTGCCATATTCGGTGAAATTTACGATCACCCAGCCACTGGCCACTGTTTGGAAAACAACGTCTGCGTATGTAATGTACAACCGTATTCGATAGATTTTTACGATATGTGGAGAGAAAAATTCGACTCCGATTACGTGTATGATCAAGTTAAGCTTAACGTGAAATCCACCACAGAAATTATACATATACTGTCCTCAAAGGTATTTACAAATGCCGACCGTTGTAGACAGTCAATTAAACCGATACTCAGTCCATATCAGAACTTCAAACTGAAACTGAATGATTATAGAACAGAGGCTCGATTCATTAAAAATTTGGTAGTGGATAAGGAAGCTTTGCAGCGGTACATTAATACTCAACTCGATAGTCTTTTGAAATACCCATCCAACGAGCCATTACTGAGTAAAAAGTACAAAGATAATTTGAAACGATCTTTAGAAAACGTTCGCGATACAGGTACGTTGTATAATTACGCCTATAACATAGCCCGTATAGGAAATGAAGCTTTGGAAAACGTGATGAACGAATATTTAAATGAAAATAACCTCGAAAAACCTGCGGTGAATTTGAACGAGAAACCTTACGTAAGTGAATTTATCGTTAACACGATTATAAATGAGATGATTAAACGGAATGATGACCACCATAAAAATGAATACCGGCCCAGACCGAGGGCGAGGCCGATACGATCGTGGAGTAGAACTAACTCCTTCTGGAATCTTGACAATTTTTGGCCATCGCCATGGATATGAAAATTAGTTGTACTGGAGATAAAGATCATTTTTTTCGCATTTCAATTTAATTCAGTTATTTTAAATGAAAACACGTGTATTAATTTAAATATTAAAATGACGTAAAAGAAACCATAGCATCGCCACGTAGGTCTTATTTATATCAAAACTCTTTATCTCGATATGTAACTAACCTACGCTAAATTGCAATGGATCAGTCGAAATGGAATTATGCACAATTTGTTATTGAACAATGAGACAAAAATTTTGACTCAAGTGTTTTTTGAAGCTAAAAAACTCTTTTCAGGGGTCAGGTTTCCAAAACTTCTAAGCATTTCAACATAATGCAAAAGTAATCAATTTTTATTACTTTTCAAAAGCATCGCAAAGCGACGTATTTTTCCCAATCAACATTGCAAGTATGAAGGGTTCAAAAAGGCTAAAAAGTCGAAACCCTCAAAAGGCAACGGTCCCTACAGACGGGACATAACTAATTTCAACTTCCTAGCTCAATGTGGAGGGGAGTTGAGCGAGGAACAAATTCAAAAAATTAGAAAAATCTACCAAAAAACCACATATTTAGGACTGTGAAGGGGTGAAATGGGACTGAAAAGTTGAGACCTTCAAAAGGCACATCTAGGACTCCCACTAAATGTACATACTTAATTTAAAGTTCCTGGCCCAATTTCGAGCAGGGTTATGTGAGGAACAAACTCAAAAAATTCAATAAATGAGAAAACCTTATCAAAAAACCAGTTTTTTGGGGTTATGAGGGGATTTAATGAAGCTAAAAAGTCAGAACCCTTAAAAGGCACATCTAGGGTCGCACCTAAATGTGCATACCAAATTTCAAGTTCCTCGCTCGCTCAATTTGATGTGGAGATACGGGAGGAGCCGCCCTTATTCAAGGTCAAGAAGGGAGGAAACCCCCATATCACCCTTCCTAATTGACTAGGCAGGTTGATTTTTGGATATATTACACAACTTTTGATTCCCTATCAATTGGCTTAAAAAGGGGCAATTTTTGCGTTTTGGATCGTTCCGCACTCTATTCCCTCGATTGTGGTATAACTGAATTTTGACCAAAGTTCATCCCCACTTATATATATCTAATCCGCCGCTAAACTGAGCCGATTGGAGCGATTTTTGTCGGTATCGAGCGAAGTAAATATGTTCGAAAAAAAAGGTAAAAATAAAAATAAATATGGGTCATTTCATGTTAGTTTGTACGAAAAGTGGGAAGGGGGGTTGGGGATTTAAAAAAATTTTCTACGTGGGTAGACATCGATGAGAGATGAATGCCGCAAACCGCAGCTCTCTAGGTTATTTTGGAGGTCAGCCATGAGCATTTAAAGTTTTGAAGTTAGGTTGGATATGGTAAATTTTGAGCGTGGATGGCTCAAAAACTATGATAGGTAAAAAAGTTGAAATTTTTTCTAGTGTCCAGTGACATTGATGAGCTTTATGGTGATTTTTTGAAAATCAGTGTTGCCGGTTTTTAACGCCAAAAATTAGCTGGAAAAGTTTAAAAATGACATTTATCCATAAAGAGGACACTCAAAAGTTTTGGAAATATTCTTCAAAATACAACTTCACATGTTGATTAACATATTAAAAACTCAAGGTGGCGTTTTCTCGTATTTCAGATTTAAAAATTCTCAAAGATTGTAAGAAAATACAATTTTTTTTTCAAAGGTTGGAATAATGTAAATTGATTTATTTTCATCATATTTAAAAAAAAAAGTAGGTAAAACCATTTTAATTCTGCTCAACACACGTTAATATGTACGAAAATGGAAAGTTATCAAATGGAGTTGAAAAAAATATTTCAGTATCAGAATTTTGCATTTGGTACCTCTTGAATCACAGAGCTACCATTATTGCAGTTTTATATGAGGTGCAATTGATGAAAATAAGTCAATTTACACCATTCCGGCCTTTGAAAAAAAAAATTGTATTTTCTTACAGTTTTTGAAAATTTTAAAATCAGAAATACGAAAAAACGTCATATTGAGTTTTCAATACGTTAATCAGCATGTGAAACCGTATTCTGCAGAATTTTTTCAGAATTTTTGTGCGTCTTCTACGTAAGTAAATGTCAGTTTAAAAATTTTCCAGCTAATTTTTGGCATTAAAAAAGCACGAGTAAAACATTGCACAATACACTGGATCAACATTTGAAGGAAAATGATATCGAAAAGGAAGCGTTGAAATTAGATGAAGAACCTTTGACTAACGAAGTCATTTATGACATAACGAAACGATGTCACAGAAAAACGTAATAAAGCTCCGAGACCTGCTTTAGTAAAATCTCCATCAAGGCATCGCGTCGTAGCAGCAGACTTTTTCAACTTGACTAAAAAAATAATCATTTTCTGGAATTGTATAATTTTATTTTTAATCGTTTCTGTGAAATAAATAGTACAATTCTCTCGATACCATTTCAAAATTCCAAGCTAACCTATTTTGAACCCCCGTACCCATTCACCTATAAATCTAAATTCATTGTCAAGTTCACAAATCAAACAGAAACATACCTATAGCTTTCATACATCACTCGATGTGTTTATTTAATAAAATCCGTCGACAAGATTCGACACAAGTGTCACAAATTACACACACTATGCGTAATATTTCTTGTAAATAAATCTGCGCGAGTGGCTGTATTTAATGTTAAACCCCATTAATGTTCTCGAGACTATCATGAAATTATCACCTTCAATATTATCGATCGTCGTTTGTGTTTTATTCGCAGGTAGAAATATTTTAATTCTTTCACGAATTAATGGTAAAATCTCAATATAATAATAATAATTTTTCATAGTCGATGGACATGGAAAATGTCGTAAACGCCGAATAACATACATACAACCAGTTTCACCAGCGCCAATCTTCTCACCACCTAATTTCGGATTGCAGTCATTTGAAGATGACGATATTGTCGACAGAGATGTCTACAAAGAAGTCGACATTCCAGGTATTTCCTCCATTTAAATGTACAGAGTGTTTCGCTTCGATGCTACTTCCTTCATAATACAAAAAGAGCAACTCAAATTATTCATATGTATAAAGTTTTGCCTATCCTAATCATTGCAGGTGCAAAGATACACAGATCTGAAATTTTTTTCACCATAAAATCTGCGGTCGTTTTCGAAAATTTCTAGCTTTTCATCCAATTCGTAAGATATCTCGAATAATTTAAGAAAAACAGTAAAACTTTGTAAAAAAATTTTAAATTTTTGCCCTCAACTTTTGAAAAAGCACCCAATTGGGAAATTTTTCTTGAAGTAATAATGTACCCTCCGCCACTTAGAATGATTACATTTTCTCGAAATTATTTAGAAATCTTGGAAAAAAGTATCAGCATGAAATTTTTTACTATTTTTCAGAAAAAATTGTTTTGCAAAACAAATAATCTAGTGAAAAATTTACTCAATTGTAAGCAGCTTTTTGATAAAACTTATATTTCCATAAAATTTTTTCATTTTGAAAAAGGAAAAAAATTGTAACATGAAATTTTTTTTCAAAATTTCTAAACAACTTGAAGAAAATATAATCTTTTCAAGCGGTGGTGGTGGTGAGGGAAGGGGAACTTTCTACTTAAGAAAAATTTTCCAATTACATACGCAAATGAGCTTTTTCAAAAGTTAAAGGCTAAGATTCGAAATTTTTGGAAAATTTTTGTGTTTTTTTGTACAATATTCAAGATATCTCACGAACTACTCAACCTTTACTTTCAATTTTAGTTGAGAATTTTTGGAGATGATCTTGGATATTCAGGGGGAAAATTTTTTAGATCTGTGCATCTCAGTCCCTGCAATGATTAGGGTATAAAAAATACTAAACATACATCTAATTTGAGTTGCTCTACTTGTGGTATGAAGGAAGTATTATCGAAACAAAATACCCTACATACACCTTTCATCTATCGACATTTTCTACAACGAATTCCATCTTATCAACAGCCGTTCCAGCAAATCTTCAAAACCCACAACATCCAAACCTGAGCTGTTTACTATTCGCCGATGAAGGGTGTAATGTATCCTGTGGTCTAATGTGCGACATAAATGGCTGCCAAAGCGACGGATTCTGTAGTCAAAAATTCTACTGCCAATGTAACGAAGTATACTTCGTTCAAAATCGACCAGTTACCGCGAACCAATTCAAAAAGCTGGCATTTGACGATCTATGGAATTATAAATTTAAGAGTTCCAACAATTCACCAAATCCGAAAAATCGTATATTTCAAACTGATAAACTTTACAGCTTTGTAATGCCATTGCTTCAGGATCCCCACGTGAGCGGCAAAGAGATCAAAGAGACTCTGATTCAAAAATATCCGAAATTAACATCGGCCCAGAATTTACAACCTCGAGAACATGGCATCAAAGCGCGATTATTTAGCGGCAGCGAAGGTGAAGAAAATCTCCATAAGTATATCCAGAACATGATGAACACCATACAAAATTCTGTCTACGATCGATTGAATCATACGCGGTATATGCGTAGGATCATCAATCTGATCAAAAATATCAAAAATAAAGAAGATCTATCTTACATTCTGAGACAGATTCGCCTTATTGGTAATGATAGGTTATTCGAAAGAGTAAGAAGGTACTTGATGAAGCGAGGATTTTACTTCGATAGCGATCTGAAACCTATCTCGAAAAAAGCAGCATTTTGTGTAAAAAAGAAACCCAAATGTAAATGTAAGAAAAAAATTAAACCCAAACGAAAGAGATTCTTTTATAGTTACGGTGCTACAACTTTCGACAATGAAGATGATTCCGATTGGGTTGAAGATGAAGAAGAAGTGATTGAAATAGCTCTAATGAACGAACTCATAGGCAGCAATAATGTTGAAGGTACATATCCCAGTACTACGATTATAGCTGAAGAACCAATGCCGGAAGTTAATTACGTAATGACTCAGGAAGATGAACAAATTCCTGATACCGAATATGAAACCATTACTCGTATTAAACCTCAACCACAGAATAGTTACGCGATGACCCAGCAAATTAATACTCCTGATGAATACGAAACCATCACCGTTGTTAAACCTCAACCAAAGAATGTTTACGTGATGACTCAGCAAACTGATATTCCTGATACCAAATACCAAACCATTAACGTGGTTAAACCTCAACCAAACATTAAATACACAATTGTTCAGCAACCTGAAGAAGTTCCTGATACCGAATACGCAACCATAACCCATATCAAACCAGAACCAAAGATTGGTTACATGATGACTCAACCAGTTGAACAAGTTCCTGATACTATAAGCCATATTAAACTTCAACCAGAGATTACTATTCAACCCCATAAACAGATTCCAACAATGGAAGACGTTGCAGTTACTACCAATATTAAACCTGAACCAAACATTGATTACACAATGACTCAACAAGCTGAAAAAGTTCCTAACACTATAAACCATATTAAACCTGAACCAGAGATTGTTATTCAACCTCATGAAGAGATCCCAACAGTAGAAGATGTTGCAGTTACCACCATACCACCTCAGTCAGAAGTCAATACCATTGATGTGATGCCCGATGTATTTATAGATGATAGTACACCATATTCCTACACAACATCACTCGATGAAAACCAACTTGACCTTCCAATCGAAAGTCAATACATAATTACATCAAACAACCCCCAAAATTCTTCAACAATACCAGTAGCGAATGAATATGAACCAACACCTCCAAACGAAATACAATACATGGTAACTTCTGATACATCACAATATTCTTCCACTGCTTCACAACAGCCAAAAATATTTGTAGAAGAACTGAATTACCCAAAATATGGTACTTTCTTTAGTGGTGGAAGTAACAACCATGTTTTTGAAAATCCTACTCCAGAATTTTCTGATACAATGTTCATCAACAATGGAAATCAGGATATTCCAAAATCATTCATGATTCCTCAAACTATATACGCAGAAGAATTTCAACAACCTAGCAATACATTCTTTCCAAATTTCAACAATCCTTCTGAACCAGTTGTAACAACTCAGTACATGGAGGAGCCGAGTCCACAGATTGTTTCACCTGTTCAAAATCCAGTACCACCTTCTGCGCCAATCAATCTCAATCAACCATCGATTATGCCGTCTCAGACAATTGTTATGTCCCTTGAAAGTGTATCAAAATCATCAACAATACCAGAAAACAAAGAAGAGATTCTTCAACCAGCTATTACCACTACCCAAGTACTCGATGGTGTTTATAAGCAACCATCTATGTCTCAAAATACTGTTCAAAATCCACAGCTAACAACTATTCAACAGCCTCAACCAACCATTGTACCAACTCAAAACCTTCTACAACAATTTGCAACTGATAAGCCAGTACCAAAGATACCCGAATCCAGTCCATATTTAAATGAATCTCCAAATATTACTTTGAAAGCTTACGATATTTCAGATTCTGGCCCTTCGATAGAATCTTTATTCATCAAACACAATCAAAAACCTCGTAAAAAAGGTACAACAACTACCATTTCTTCATCATCAAAAATTCCCATAAATAATCCTAAATCAGATGCACAATACATAATTGGAACTGAAAGTATGCCAACCAAACAAGGGCTAGAATCAAGCTATGTGTTACCAGCACCATCTCCAGTTCTCTCAACTTCACCTCCTCAACCATACCCTTACCAAACAGAAACTCCGGCATATTATGACAATAATCAATTACATTCGCCTCCTTTACAACCAACTACAACTGTCTCAAATCTTCAGAGTCAATCTTCAAAAATATCTTCCCCTGAAATACATTCTCCAATAATCACTGAACCCGCTCAACCATCTTCTTATCCAATTACGCAAAAACCTAAAGATAAAATCTACTATCAAGTGTTAATGGATGAAAATGGAAACATAATTAAATCAGCCAATTACAAATATCCCGGACAACCTCAATATACTCAGGAGATACAACCACAACCTGTACCAGTGGTTCAATACACATCAACCTCCGATCAACCTGATAATTCTTTATTTGATAAATTCGATAGACAAATGTTACTCAATGCAGCTAAAGCAAAACCAGGAGAAAGTAAGGTTATTGACTATGACATTGATACAGCTGATAATATACCAGTATTTGATATTCCTTCGGATATAGATCTGACATCTGGAACGTTCGGTGTAACTCCGGATAATTTAGATAATATTGCACAACTTGATGAAGATGGCGATGGTAACTGGAAAACCATACCTATCGATTACACTAATAATATTTCAACTTACAATGAAATGACAAACGAACCAAGTACTGGTATAGATTTATTACCTGCTTACGATTCGTTAAATGTACCAGTGATAATTAATGAACCAGAGCCTAGGGAAGAATTAGCAAATTCTGTTAATTCTCAGTACCCTTTTGAAATTGACAGAGATAATTATCAAATCAAAACAAACGACGGATTAACGTTAGATTACGATGGCAATGATACAGGTAACCATAACTGGTCAGCTTATTCCATAAATGATGCTAATACTCCTGCCAGCATCTCCAGCGCTAATCTAGATAACATTATGTCATCAACTGACACCCACATAATTGATAACAATGAGGATATGGAAATCCCTATTTTTGATGCTTCTGATGATATGGATGGACCTAATCATGGGTATGTATCAAAATCCAGCACCATGAAATCAAACAGCCTTTCTACTATGAAAAGTAATAACATGAACTCGAATGAGAACGAAATTACCATTGACGTATTAGATGAGCCTGGCCCAATAGACGGAATGACTAAGGGATATAATTTGGCATCTAGCTCGCACACCATTAGTACAAAAACATCGAGTAATACTTCAGTACCTATAAAAACCCCCAATTATAACGAACATAATACATCAACAGAAGCCGAAGATATTTCAACGGTTTGTGATGATCTGGTAGATCCGGAAGATGATTTATTGAATTTTTAAATTCGTCGTTATTCGACTTCATTTGCTTTATAGTGATATTTACAATTAATTTAATACTTATATCGAATAAAATGAATTTTTAAATATTGTTCATTGAAATGCATTTATCTGATGTGAAACAAATCTACGAGTATGTAAATGAACGAACAGCTAATCAATTGACTTGCGAAACAACTGCTAAAAACACGATCTTTTCAATTAATAAGAAATTTCTAATTTTAAACTTGCAATAGAATAACTTGAAATATTTTCATTGCAAGTTCAGAAACCAATGGATTTTAGGAGTTGGATTAAAAAGTATGAATTTTAAGTCTACTCTAGGACATGATTACAAATAATCGGTGAACTTGTACAACAAATTTTTCGTAGAAAATCAATACAACACTCATAAAGTGAGCAAGAAAGGTTGATCAACTTTAGGATATGATATTAATCCTTCACTGATCTGCTGCTTACATTATTATATAGGTACATATTGAATACAAAATGTTGCATCTCAACACAAGGTACCAACGCTCAAAAAATGAGTCACATTCTGTAAATAATGATTTGACATTCCAGATAGACGCATTTTGAGTCGCATGCATAACATCTATTTACTTTTTTCGACTAAACAAACACAAACGAAGTGCTACTTTCATTGACGACGAAAAATCAGTTTCACGAGGGTATTTACATATTTAGTCAGCAAATAATGTGAAACATGACGCTCGCGTGGAAAAAAATTTTACACAGAGATTAATTCATTCTACATACCGAAGACCTGAAAGAAAGAAATCCTTCGCAATCGTTATAGGCACTTCATTAAACAAGAAGAAAATGAAGAACATACTACTACTTTACAGCATTATTTCTACCACCTCAGGTAAGATCTTAGCAGATATTTTTAGTGCATAATACATTTTTTTTTTTTTTTTTGAAATAGTAACGATTATTTTACAGTCGAAGCATTTTCACTCTACAACAGTTGCTCATCAGATACTCAAGCTTCACAGCCACCACCACCTCCGCCGCCAAAGTGCTGTCCGTACCAGTCATCTGGACCTCCTCCACCTCCACCACCTCCACCTGTAGAGTACTATTCATCGTATACTACGTATAAATCATTGCCATCTATGCCACCTATGCCTCCTATGCCACCTATGCCTCCAATGTCATCAATGGCTCCAATGTCTCCATCACCACCATTGTATCCATCAGCACCATATCCCTCACCACCAAAACCACTTCCAACCAGATCACAAGACCAAACCAAAACTATATCTGTATCACAACAATCGTTTCTCTCTTCAACAGACTCGACTGAAAACCTTTCTACAGATAATATCTCCACGTGCAGTGAAGACACATCCCCCAAACACCATCTAACAACCTCATCTATTTGGGAACAACGAGGTAAGTTTTTTTAATTTTCTCATCAGTCCTCCCATTATCAGAATCGTTTATCATTTCGCAGATTCCTCAAAACTCGACTTGAGCTGCATTTTATTCAACGATTCGGTATGTTCGGCCACCTGCAACCAGGTATGTTCGCTTTATAATTTCGAAAGTACTGGAACCTGTACAGACAAGAAATCCTGTAACTGTACCATCACAGGAATGAAATCTCCTAAAATGAGCTTAGATCAATACGAAAATTCATCTTTGGATGATCTATGGAATTACAAATTCGCCAAGTCGACTGCATCAACTACGGTTCTAAATCAAATCAAAAAATACCCTAATATGACCAACAAAGTATTAGATATGCTTCGTAAGCCACTTCGTACAGGAAACGATATCAAGAACAGATTGATGACCGCTTATCCCGAATGGGCAGTATTAAATGATCTCAAGTCACGTAAGAAAGCGCCGATAAATCGATTTATCGATGATAACTATACATTAGACGATTCAGGCTTAGAGAAACGAATAAGACAATCAGTTAAAAAATATAAAGACGATATGATCGGAAAAATTTCATCGAAAAATTATATGAAAAATTTTACAAAATTTTTGGACACCATCGATGACGAAAATCAACTGAAAAATATTTTGAAACAAGTCAACGAGACGAAAGTAAAATCTTTCATAAAATATACGAACAATTATTACCAAGACAGAGGACTAGATTTTAGCACCGAAGATCTAGAAAGTAAAGAATACGATATTGTGGATGTAGATTACATAGATAATATTGTAGCTGGCGTCATAATCAAACACTTTCTCAATATTATGAACTCTAGTAATTCCAAGTCTTCCAGTTCTACGTCGAAAACCAATGGTAAAAAATCTTCCAAAACTAAATCAACCCAGAAAACTGAAACCTCGTACAGTGAAACTAATACAAATACATCCACCCAAAAGGTACAAAAAGTTTCAAATGATAACAACAACGTGGAACAATGTTCATGTCCGAGTAAAACAAAACCAATCAACACAGATGTTGATGACGACAGCCGATGGGTATTGCCTGGTTTTGATATATACAATTTTAGCTCAAGCTGCTCAGGTGCAATAAGTGAAGAATGGAGAACCGCTGATTATTACGTTAATTACACAAAAGGCGCCTCAGGAGCATACAGTGTATATTGGAGCAAAGGCAACGATAATGTGTCGATCTCAGTAGGCGCTAGCGGTGCTATAAGTCAAGAGTGGCATCTAGGCGGTACATCCATTTCACTATGTGTCGGAGCAAGTGGAGCAATTAGTCAGTCGTGGGAATTGGGAGCTGTTAGTTACACTTATACCGTGGGAGCTTCGGGAAGTGTGTCTAAATATTGGAGAAATGGTCTAAGAGATCCGAATATTTTAGCTAAGTATCAAGGGTACATATCATCTTGGTGTTCTAAGAATTATTTTTTCGTTGAAAGTGATGATTGCGTGATTTATTAGCCATTTTATTACCCACAGTATTATTATTTACGAGTAGAGTGTTATCTACTTCTAATGTAAAAAATAATAATACAAATTTTTCAAAATAATAATTTCTGATTCATTAACCTGATTTTGTACGCCACATTGTCAATAAAAACCAAACTATTGCGGACTATCAATCCATGAAGGACAGAGGCATGAATATTGACAAAATTCGTTTATGAAGTCCTATACGACAATTGAGGCTATTTTTGGCCATGCCAGATATTTATCCCCTCTTATATTACTGAAAGTCTTTTACTCAGTTTGCAGGCTTAGTTGGGTGACAGATTTACTATTTTTGAGTGGGAATGAACTTGGGTCAAAATTCAGTTATGTCCAAGAATGGCAAAAATGTTTGGGTTTTACATTAATCAATAGAGAATGAAAAGTTACCCAACATACCCAAAAATCAGTCTCCTATATCAATCAGGGCGAACAATACCCTTGAAAAAAGGTTATCTTATGCATGTCCTCCCTCACCAAATGATGTTAAGTGATTGTAATTTCGCATGTAGATTTATCGTACGGGTCCTACATGCATCTTTTTAGGATTTCAACTTATCAGCTCCATTACACCCGCTTCGCAGCCTCGAAAAAGTGGTTTTTTAGGCGTGTGTTCTCATTTTTTGAGTTTGTCCCTCACATACCTTTCATTCAAATTGGGCTAGGAAGTTGAAATTCGGCATGCACCTACATTTAGTAAGATTATCAAACAATCCTTTTGGAGATTTTCAGTCCCATTACAAACCTCTCTCATAGCTTCGAAAAAGCGGATTTTTGATCGGTTTTCTTTATTCTTTGAGTTTGTCCCGTGCATATCTCCCCTCCAAATTGAATTAGGATACTGAAATTTGACAATTACATTTAGTAGTGGTCGATGTGAGGTTTCAGCCATTCACTCCAATATCCACTTGCACTCCTCCCACCAAAAAAAAGAATGGTCAATTTTTAGTCTGATTTTCTATGTCATCGGCTACTATGGTTCATTGATATACTGAGGATAGGGGGGGATATAAAACAAATCCGTTTTAGGATCCTAGAAGACCATTAAAACCATTTTTGGCCACGTCGGATATTTATTTTCTTTTTTTTTTATGCAACCCCTCCTCCCAAAACCATTTGCTCAGCTCGATACAGACTGAAATCGAACAAATTTGGGGAATAGGCATCCATTGGTGGGTCATTTAATATTGTGAAGTTGAGATGACCTCGAGTCAAAATTTAGTGGTGCCCAAATTTGGTGAGTGGTTGCTATTGCAAAAATTGTTCCTTTTCAAGTCAATTAATAAACAATTCCAAGTTGTATAACATACCAAAAATCAGCCTTTTAAGTCAGTTAGGAGGAAAGATATGAGGGTTTTCTCCTTTTTGACCCCGCAAAGGGGCTGTCTCTACCCTATCCACCCCTTTTTAACGATGAAAAAAGGCAGTACCTTCCCCCATCTCCCCTCCAAATTCAGGTAGAAAATTGAAAGACTGTAGTAGAATAAGGAGGGCGATTTTCCCTTCGGTCTCAAAATTCTATTTTTTCAAACTATTTAGGCACTAGTAAAAGATGATTTTTAAGCGTATTCGCGATTTTTCATCTCGTCTTTGGAGGACTGGACACAAAAATGAACTTTACGGGGAGGGGGGTTACATTTTTTTCTACGCAAATTTTCGATCGATTTTGTCAAACTTGGTATGAATGTGGAGGTACTGGAGGGGGAGGGTGTTGTAGAATTTTTTCCAATTTTTCAGACTCTCAATATGACCTTGAAATGGACTTCGAAAACTTGGAGGGGCTTGTAAGGCTCCCTTTTTGATGAGCAAACACAAAAAAATTTCTAGTAGTATTTCGGAGTATTTCAAATTTCCCATATTTATTTCAAATTTTTTGAAGCGGTGGTCTCCTTCACAACCCTCAGAAATAGGAAAGCGTATTCAAAAAAAGTCAAAATTTGATATGTAGACTCCGTACGGGCCATAAATGTGCTTTTGGGGGTTTCAACTTCTCAGACCAACTGCAACCCTTCACAGCCTCAAAAATATGGGTTTTTCAATGTTTTCTCTCATATTTTGAGTTTGTTCCTCGCGTTACTCCTCTCCAAATTGAGCTAGGAAGTTGAACTTTGTTATGTTGATCACAGATGTACTTTTTGGTGGTGTCAACTTTTTAGCCCCATTGACCTCCCCATGCTGAAAAAGCATCGCGTTTTGATTTTTTTCCCTTTTGCTTTTTCCCATCGTAGACGAATCTACTGAAACTTCAGCAATAAAAAAATCAACTAATGAATACGAGTCAGTTAATATTAGAATTTTCATCCTCAACGATCAGTTACATGAATACGCTTGTGTTTACTTTCCTTTCAAACAAAATATGACACGTAGGCAGACTAGGTACACTCAACTGGGGAACTAGAATACATTACAGCGCTTTATTTATTTATCGAATAAAAAAATCAAACATATATCACATCAACCTTCAACTTGGAAAAAAAAGTACATCGAATGGTTCAATTATAATACGAAATTGTTCCTTTCGATAAAGAATTGATTTGGGTTCATCTTTTTTCAAAAATTATCGAAAAGCAAAATGAAAAATTCAGTATTACTTTGTAGCATTTTTCTAACAAGTTCAGGTATGTTTCATAATTCAAGTAACTTCATTTCGAAACTTAGATAATTTAAATCTCAACGTGGAATTTTTCAGTTCATGCATGTTGGCTATACGATTACTGGTTCTCTGGTTCAAAGAACACAAAACCTGAATTTTCTGAAGAAATCCAAACAACAAGGTCAGCAATTGTAACTTCAAAATCATCATCAAGCAATCAGCCTTCACCGTACGTCAAGTCGGAGGATTATTACACTACTAGATCCCAAAATCAGGCATTTTCATCTTCCGTATCAAAGCAATACCTTCCTGCCGATACATTGGAACAAAAAATTCGCACTACAGGTTCCAACGAAGCCACATCGAACGAAAATGATTCCACTTACGACGATGAAGCTTCGACGATTTCCTTCGAACAACCAGGTACCAACTTAAAAAAAAAATCAACGCCTACGTATTCATTTTTATTTTTCATAAATCAAAAATATATTAAACTACAGATTCAGCTAAACCAGACCTAAACTGTATCATATTCAACGACTCTGTATGTTCCATCACTTGCAATCAAGTCTGCCTGCTTTATAACTTCGAGAGCACTGGAGTCTGCACCAAGCACAGCACATGTTACTGCACAGTTATCGGTATGAAATCACCAGCAATGACCTTAGATCAATATGAAAATCAATCTTTGGATGACCTGTGGTATTATAAATTCGTCAAATCTGACGCATCAGCTAAAATTCTCGACCAGATTAAAAAATATCCCACTATGTCCGCTAAAGTTTCAGACATGCTTAGAAAACCTCTTCGAACTGGCGACGATGTCAAGAACAGACTGGCAACTGCTTATCCGAACTGGACTCTGTTACGTAATCTCAAATCACGCCGAATAGCCCCCATAAATCGTTTCATTAACGATAAATATAAATTAAACGAGTTCGGTTTGGAAAAACGTATCAAAAGATTGGCGAGAAAATACAAAGACCATATTGTTAAGCAGTTTTCATCAATCGACTACATCGAGAAATTGACTACATTTCTCGATACCTTAAGCGACAAGAACGACTTTAAAAATTTTTTCAAACAAATACACGATACCAACGAGGAATCATTGATCGAATACATGGACAGCTATCTGCAACGCAGAGGATTAGATCTTAGCACCGAAGACCTTGAAAGTGAAGAGTGCGACTGTGTGGATGTAGATTACATCGATAACATTGTAGCAGGTACCATCATACAACAGTTCCTCGCAATCATTTCTACCTACAGAGAGCTTTCCAACTCAGAAACCAAAGCATCTAACCAATCAGCTGAAATGGGCGATCCACGGCAAGTATCAGACAACGACGCAGAAGTAATAAACCAAGACTCAAATAATGGTAATTCGATAATCGATAAAAATAGTGCAGACGATGGCAGCCGATGGGAACTACCTGGATTCGGAATAAAAATGCTGAAGGACTCATACGGCTCAATAGACGAAGTGTGGGAAACTGCAGACTATTATCTGCGCTACAGAAAATGGTACTCTGGCTCTATAGAGCTCGAATGGAGGAAAGTAAGTGATAAAGTGAAGATTTACGTCTATTCTAGCGGCTCCATAGATCAAGAATGGTACCTCAACGATGCTACTATTAAACTTTCACGCGCATCCAGCGGATCCATAGATCAATCTTGGGAATTGGGAGATGTTAGTTACACGTACAGAAAATGGTCTTCAGGTAGTACGGAGAGAAAGTGGAAGAATAACTGCAGTAATCAAGATATTTTAGCGACATATCAAGGTTACATAATGTCGTGGTGTACTAAAAATTACTTCTTAATTCAAATGAAACACTGTGTCATTTATTGAATAATTTTTTCAGTCGGTAGGAGTTTCAGACTAAAGGGGTGGGGTGGTGGCGGGAGATAAAATACAATATTGATATTTCCATTATGGTGTACACATCTGTTACAATACATAGTGGAATAGATGTATTTCGCACGTGTTCATTTATAACCAGTTTTTCGGTATTTACACACTTCGTAAAATGTGTGCTTAAATTTAGATAACGTTTCAAGTTCGATTGACAGCTTTAAAAATCAAACGTAATACTCGTATAGAAATTTTACCTACTCATCATGCCACCATGACGAATATTCTAATTTAAAAGTTTGTGTAACTCGTTTCAAATAACACTTGAAATACGTATAATTTGAGAGGTAATCATAATCAGAATAATTTTATTTCCAAAATAAACAAAATAGGCTACAAACTTGACTAAATTTTTTTAGCATAATTTTCTCACAAAGGAACTACTTAAACATGTTCACTCTGATTTGAACAAAATTGGGCAGGCGGGAATAGTATGTCAGAAAACCCCACACCTTAATTTTCAGCCACCGAAATTAATTCGGAAGCCGTTGAGAGGATTTCCAAAATCGAAAAACGTCACATGAAAAAAATATAAGCAAAAAAATTTATTTTTCAAAAACCTTTATCACCTCAGCAAAAATTTTGAAAAATGGTTATTGGACTATTATTTGGATAAGCAGCCAATTGTCATGGATATGTCTTAGGGCGGAGGGGAGAGGGAGAGTTATTCTCTGAAAACGTGACGGTTATTTTGAAGCAGTGTTCTTGATCTTTGATTTGAAGTTTTTGATCAAAAACTCGCGATGAAAGATGATTATGGATGACTTTTGCACTTAATGTTAAAATGGTGATATGGATGTCTAACTTGAAAAATTTTTTAATAAAAAAGTTTAAAATGAAAAATTTTTTTTCAATTTAAAAAAGAATAAAAATAATATAAGAATCAAAGAACAAACGAAATAAGAAAAATAAAAAAACTAAACAAATTAAAAAATTAAATTAAAAAACTAAAAAAATTAATAAAAATTAAAAAATTGAAAAAATAAAAACAAAGCTTTGTGTTGCAATGCTTTTGGAGTCAGATTTTCCTGTTGCCTACGTCCCTAATTCATCGTGCAGCTTTTAAATACAACATATCGATATTTTAGAGTGGTACACTTTTCGGTTCCAGCATTTCCTCCCGCGATAATAAATTGCCATGAATTGGAATACAAATTTGGAAAAAAGCGTTGGTACACTTTTAAATAGATATGGATATGTTACATATCCATAATCTAGAACTTTTCCTGAAAGGGAAATGCGCCTGAATTTTTTTCAACCATTTTCAGCCATTCTGATGAAATTTTGAAATTCATCAATTTTTTTCTCAAAAGATCATGATTTTCCATTTTATAACATTTAATACAGTTTTTTACTCCGTTTGGAAGCAGTTTCCAGGGTTTCTGCTCAGTATATGAAGTGAGAGGTGGACTGTCACTCATTTTAAATACTTTTAGTGCAAAGCTCGTAACAGTTTTTTCAGCAGTTATGCACAAAAAACTGAAAAAATTGAAAATTTTCAACCAAATCCACTCATGATTTTTTTTATCACAATCCCTCACTCATATTACCGGATCGTGTGACGCAATCGTATTGCTTCTGAATAGCACGTTTGGGCGAAAATTAAACTTTAAAAATAGCATAAGTCAGCCCCTTCGAATTTATGCGCATGCAAACCATTATACATGTGCTCTTATAAGTTTACCTGTCATTGGTATAAGGGAAGAGAGGTTAATGTGAAACACCCGGTACATGAATGAGGATGACCGGTCAGGAATGGGGAAGGTGAGAGGAAGGAGGTATGTAGGGACAAAAAATTACAATTTCATACTTTCAGAACTTTCATAAAACATCATTGGTATCTCTAAAAAAAAAATTTTAGGGCCAAAAAAAATTTACTACCCCTCCTTCCACAAAATATTAAAAAAATCGATTTTTCTTTTTGGAAAAAAATTCCGCTTACAGGCGTATTTAAGGAAAAATTATGGTTTTAGTCCAAATGTTTTGAAAAAAGATGGATCGGTAGACATGAATTCATTCTAAATTTTTCGCTCCTTAAGGAGGGGGGGGGGGGTTGATAGAAGAAAATTTTGAATTGTTATAGCTGTGGATCCTAGGGTAGTGAATGGAAATTTTTTTCCATCGATGTATGTGCTTCGATGAGTATAATTTTTGGGCTGTTTTCAAAAACATAAAAACTGTTCAAACATGCAAATAAATCTTCTGTTTCAACTGGTAACAGAGATATGGAAGTTTTCTCTCGTTCTGACCTCAAGAAAATCATCTGGCACTTCCGGACATCTTTTGGTGTTTCAAGTTTCCAATCTTATTACGTTATCTTATATCCCCAAAATAAAGATCAATTTTCTGAGCAGATTTCATTATTTTTCAAGTTTGTCTGGTACTAATATTCTCTAAATTGAATTAAGGACTTGAAATTTAGCATGCGGATTCCTTAGATGTTCTCAATTAGGCTCAAAATTTTCAATTTTAAATGAAAAAATGTATTACATTTAAAATGAGTTTTAACATTCAATGAAAAAAAAACAATAAACAATAGAACAGTTCATTATACCGTAACCTCGAGTTACATATTCAAGGTGCCCCCAATCGAGAGAAATTATTCGAAATTTCAGCTTCAACTCGTATAAACCTATATGCAAAGCTTATTGCAATCATGGACTCGTTAGCATTACATCTCGAACACTTGTACATCGAGAATTCAGTTTATCACACAAGTAGTACCCATATATATTTCGAAATTTTCGTAAAGCCCTTTCATAACGAAATTTTTTCGCGACTCGTACACAACTGAAAATTCGTAAATTTGAACGAGCAATATGGCCAAATCGTCAACTTTATTTACCCTACTTTTGGGTGTGATTTTTGGTAAGATGGTTACGCATGAAATTCAAACAAGTTTTCAATTTAAATCTCTTCAATGATCTACCTTTTCAGCTCAAATGATTCCAGCATATTCAGACAGTAAAACAGGAGCGGCCGTGATAGTATCCGAGGATATCTTCGATTCGGATGAAGAAGTATTATCCGAAGATGAAGACGAAGAAGCAGGTAGTTAATAAAAACAATGAATTATTTTCTAACAAATACGCATAACTCGATACAATTTTCAAATATCTTCCTTTCAACAGTTCCATCCTTGACTTGTTTGCTTTTCGAAAACATCGGCTGTAACGCAGAATGCTCCACAATTGCCAGCGCATTTTCTATCAAAGGTACCGGACAATGTAGAAAAAAAAACCAATGCCAATGCGATGTACGGTACGACGCATTGTTCGAGACTTTATTCAGAGCCAAATTCGACGCCGAAGACGCGTTAAAAAAAATTAAAAAAGATAAAAAACTCGCTGGAAAAGTTTTAGAAATTTTACGGACACCGCTTCAAACCGCCGTGCAGACCAAAAAACAACTCAAGGAAGTTGTCGATTCCGCCATTTACGACCAGCTTCGTATCAACGATAAAACGCCAGCTTCTAAAATGATCGAACAAGACGATAATCTAAATCAAGATGAAATACGAAACTACGTCACTGAGAAGCTAACACCGATGCTGAAATCTTTAGATAAATCGAAACAATTCAAAAATATCGATTACCAAACGAATCTGAACGAAGCTTTGAAAAATAACACCGGTGACGATTTACAAAGCATCGTACAAGAGGTTCGTCTCACCGAAAATAAAAAGTTGGCTGGCATCGTAGATAATTACTTGAAATCGAAAAAAATTGACGAAGAAAAAAATGATGTAAAGGACGGCATTCCCGATGCTATTTCTCACGCCATCGTCGACCAATTGGTAAACCACATCGAACAGAAGAACACCGCCCCAATGAAAAAACAACCTTCTAAACCAACGCAAAAGCGTAACGGTAAAAAACCTAATAAAAAAGACGATAAAACCTCGAAGAAGCAGGAAAAAAATGAAAAATCTAAAAAACCTTCGAACAAAGAAAATTCTAAAAAGAAAACAGGCAAATCTTCAGAAACAGACGACAGTCGTTTCGAATTACCTGATTTTAACAAAGATTTTTTAGACGATTACAGCGGTAGCATTGACGAAACATTCAAAACCGAAAAATACACCTTACATTATATGAAAAGTTCCTCGGGTGCGATTCAATTCACTTGGAAAAAGGGTAAAGATGAAGTTGAAATGAGTATCAGTTCTAGTGGAGCTGTGAGTCAAAATTGGCATTTAGGAGATGTTGAAATCAAACTAGCACTGAGTGCTAGTGGTGCTTTGAATCAAGATTGGAATTTCGGTAAGACTAGATACACGTATAGTAAATCTGCCTCAGATGTTATGAGGAGAAAATGGGAGAACGGAAAGAAGGACACGGATACGTTGACTAATTACAAAGATCTTATCTCCGAATGGTGTGATAAGAATTCTTTCTTAATGAATAAACCTAATAAACATTGTATCATATATTAATCGCACGTCAATGTACGAGTAAATCGCATAGGCCTACCTTGCGAAACATTAGTGTATTTTCAAAATGTAAAAAAAATATATTAAAGATCACCGATTTCTGAATTTTTTAAACCTTGGAGCGAATAAATCGTTTATACCAAGGAAAAAGTGTACATTGCAGCCTCATATATATTTTTATAGAGCTCTGGTTTTGACTGATATTATGATATTATGCAGGGGCCCAGCTTTGGCTACGAAGTAAGCATAACATTTAGAAAGGATCCAGCTTCAAATCGCCCCCGCAATCAGTTAAGGATAAAACGAAGAGTCAACTGCAATGTAGTTTTCCGGATGTTCAATTTATATGAAAACGACGTCAATATCAGTTATTCAACTCTTTATTAAAGCAAGTGCAGAAGGGGAGGAGCGGGTGTTGGGGAGTTGAGGGCCGCACCGTAACGATTTTCCGTCGACCTTAGATTGAATTATTTTCATAAAATTCATCGTAGGTATTTACTTTCGTTAAAAAAGTGACATCTCAACTGGTAGTCTTATTCAAAATCAATGAAATTTAGAATGGTTCAGCCCCCTCGGGATGGCAAAATTTTTTTGAGCATTCTCCAACTTGATCGATAAGCAACTAAGTACATGAGTTCGAGTGAAATTAAAATTTCTTATCATCACTCGTACCGAGAACTTGGGCCCGTGAAAACCGTATATTTCCCACGAGAGCGCCGTGGGAAGTGCTGAATTTTTAAGGGCTCAACACGATGGTTGTTGAATTTTTATTTTTTTGATAATGTTCTACCACTCCAAACATATTGAAATTTTTACGGTATATTTAAGGATAAATGACACGTTTTTTTGAAAAAAATATTCATTATGGCGAAAAATTGCTTAAGAATTTTGAAGAAAATTTTTTGGCTTTCCTTCAATTGCCTAGAATTTATACATAAAAAAGGCGAAATTTCCATCTACATTTGGCGAAAAACGGAAAAATTGAGAAGAAAAAACACATTTTGGCCCCTCTCGCTCGAAAATCCTTGTGGCAAAGGTCCAAAATTTTTATCGAAAAGTTTTCTCATCGTGGTTGACCGTTTGGAGCAAGAGCGGTCGAAATCTGTTTCCAAGGCAGATTCACCATTCTTAACCGGCTGTACCGTTTTTCAAACTTCAAGGCTTCACTGCATCTTTGAAGTCTAAAATGACATTTTGAAGAACTACGGCTCATGAAGCTCATGGACAGATGTTGAATAAATTTGAAGTAAATGAAAAGAGATTCAAAACTGATAAGGATACTTTTGAAAGCTCAATGTTGAACTCGCGAGATGAAAGTTTATTCACGATGAGTACAGAGGTTTAAAAAATACAATTTAAAAATCTGAGAAAATTATCATCAAGAGGCCTTTTTATTTTTGTTTCAATCAATCAATGTTCAAAATGGGTATAAATTTAACCATTCGTAGGAAAGCAGATAGGTCCTAAATTTCGGTCAAAATTGAAAAAAAAATTGAAAAGTGAAGCGACACTTCGATTCTTACTGATTTGAGGATATTGAATTTGAAAATCGACTGGACCAATACCTGCGAACCACCATCCCCCCTCTACTTCACTAGTCCATTTATTACAGTCAAACAGAATAGGCAAGTAAGAAAAGAATGAATCCTTGACAGAGATTTTCATACTGTCAAGTGGACATTGATCCATATAGTCTGAAATCTCGCTGGTAAACATTTTGACCCCCTATTCCCTTGTATCGTGCTAAATGTATTTGAAATACGAATCGAAGTTTTGAAACCAAAATCACCATTTATGAGAAGTTTTCATCATTACATCTCAGTTCCAGGGTTATAAATAACTGTCACTATATTCGCATTTTTCAACGATTTCTAGAAAAACCATGAAGCAAATTTTTTTTGAGAAGTTCCCCTCTCCTTCCCACCCGAAATAAATGATGGACATCAATTTTATATGATTGAGCGCAATATTTCAATTTTATCCCACAGACGATTTTTCATGGATGCTCCAAGAATGTATTTTTTTGTTTTTTCAAGAATTTTTCCACCCAAAATCTCACATTTTCGAAGCAGTAAAGGGTCGTATTAAGGCTGAAAAGTCGAAATTGCCAAAAAGCCCATCTATGGCCCCTACGAAGTCTATATATTAAAAAAAAAATTCATCAAATACCATGAAAAATCACCTAAGGGGATATAATTTAAATATTGCGCTTAAGCGTCTAAAATTAATGTCCTGCGTCCATTTCGGGGAAGGGGAGGGTAGATTTTCTTAATAAAATGGAGCAAGTATACTTACCTTCGTTAATTTAATTGCCAACTTTCGCCCTTTTTAGAGGTCCTGAATTAGTATTTCAGCACACAAAAATAGAGTATAAATGGTTCAAAAAAGAGAACAAAATGAAAAATTGCTTTTAGGAGTCTAAAACTTGTAGAAACATATTCCTTGTGATGAGACTTCTATCTAAAAATCATTTTCTCAATTTTCAACAAATTTATTTAAAAATAGGTACTTAAAAGAGATCTTTTTAGAATGACCTTGAAAAATCTTATGTGAGGAATAAAATTGAAATACTGCGCCTGATCATATAAAATTAATGTCATACGGGGGGGGGGGGGGGAGCATTTCAATAAAAAGTATTTTTTTTTAACTGTGAAAAGAGGGTTAATGATGAAAACTTGTCGCTGGTGATCATTCTGGGTTCAAATATGTGTAATAATTTTTTTTCTTAAAAAATTTTTCAAAAAAATATTTTATTCGATTTTTTGAAATTTATTGGAAATTTTTGAACTTTACGTAAGTTTTACAAGTTTAACAAATTGAGTCGGTAGGCTGGAATTTTTACTAAATTCTTTGGAGGTCATTTTCGCAACTATTATGACCCCATCGTTTGCAGGTTTCCAAAAAAGCGAAATTCGGCTCACCCTGGTGGGAAGCTGGGAGCTCTTCGGATTCCTGTTTAGGGTACAAAACTTTTCCTTACAGGCTCCTTTTTTTTGGCGAATTTTACTGGGCTACAAATTCGTGTTCAACAAGTTGAATTACTCCGATTTGAGAGCACTATTCGCGTTCGTTTTACTTAAATTTTCAAAGTGCAATTCTTATCTCAATTTATGAGAACCTACCATGACTTTTTTTTTTAAATTAAACAAAAAATCGAAAATTTAATGTTCACGAAAAATTATCTTAAGTATAAAGTCTCAAAATGGAGTTGTGCTTATTTTGTGAGTTTGCCCACCTTACAAAAATCAGGCTAAAAAAGTAACCTATTACGATGTTTTATTTTTTACTTATTTTTCATTTCGTATTTTTTCGTATCCTCGTACACAATTTCAAACCACACCCGTCATTGAAATTTTTTCTTCAGCTAGTACATAGTAAATAGTATCAATAAATTCGATGCGTATTCTAAAAATACAGCTCCACAAATGTACTGACAATGGTTCAAAAGTAAAAATACATATCTAGCTGATAATTTGAAACAATGCTGTGGCGAAGAAATTATTTCCAATTTTTACCTTCTGTTGTATGTATTTTTCAATGCGAGCTTGGCAACGAAATTTTAAAATTTGCCAGTCACCATAACAGACTTTCAACCAAGGTGACATTAATCACTTAAAATACATTCTTTGCAATTTATGAATACACGCGAACAAAATTATTCTCAGAATTTCATAAAAATACAAGTTGAAACTCCTCACTCGACCATTAACGTGTTGAAATATTTATGCTTAAAATGACACCACGTTAATAATTTACCACATTTTATGTACCTGCAGCGATACGCTATAAATACCAAAGTCTTACACCTCGTTCAATTTTCATTTAAAAATTTTTCATAGCCAACTTAATACCAATATTTTCAAACAATAGTTCATCAAAATGATCAATAAATCGTTTATATGGATTTCTCTTTTGATGTGTGCTCTTCTAGGTAAATTATTTTCGTATATTATCACGCAACAATAACAATATTTCAAAAAAACTACCACATTTAAATACTAATTTACACAAATACTCGTAGCTCAGCAAATGGCCGCATCTAAGAGAAAAACCACGTCAAAAAAAGAGGAATCTGATAACGATACATCGGACACCGAAGGTAGGTATATTTACTTAGATACCTATTTAATTTACTACACAAAATTAACACTCTCAAGTCGTCGAAAATGATGCATATTTTTTTTAAACGTAGACAACGACGAATCAGACGATGACGAATCTGACAACGATAAATCGGACGATGAAAATGAAGGTAATTCCATCAATGCAATGGTACAAAATTCAGCAGCACAAACAACACATTGGTCATTTAAATTCATTCGCCTTTTTGCAGATAAAACCACAAATAAAGCATCAAGCAAAGGTAAATCTAAAACCGATACGAAAAAATCATCCAAAAAAGAAGAAAAATCTACCAAGGACGAAGATGAAAGTAATACGAGTCGATTTAGTTTACCTATCAAAAAAAGCTCCGTAGCAGGCAAAGGTCCGATGAAACGTCATTGGAAAACGAAATCATACGACGTTGACTTCGAAAGGAAAGCAGGCAACGTTGTAGTAATTTGGAAAAAAGGTTCGGATAAAGTGATCATGGCGAAAACCGCAGAGGGCAGTATTACTCAAGATTTCAAATTTGGAAAAGCTACTATCTCCATAATGCGCACCTCTGGTGGAAAAATGGTTCAGGATTGGAAAATGGGTAGTTTTCGTTATAAATTGGCAAGAAGCGCAACAGGATATAATGTTGAAGACGTAAAAGGTGATAAGAAAAATATTAAAGAATATAAAAAATTAATTTCATCTTGGTGTAAAGAAAATGCATTTTACGTTGGAAAAGGAAACTGTGTTATTTATTAAGAAAAGAATGAAAAACAAATTAAGGCTATGAATGAATTTAAGTATTGTACCATTGGTATTATTTATACATTCGCATTAAATTGAAAATAAAATTCATGCCGAAAAAAACTTACTAATAAATTATTTTAAAAATTATTTTCATCACATTCTTGTCAACGGATAAATTTTCATTGTTTTTTGAAAAACGTCGTGTACCCTTCTACCCTCACACCCTTTAACATACATAATGTAGTTGAATTATTGCAAAAAAAAAAAAAAAAGGCTTGTACTTGGACAAAAGTAGGCTTGGGTATCATTTTTGCTGGTCCCTCCCCCAACGAGGATCCATCTCCCTTTCTTAGAAATGCACGTACTTCTCCTTCTGTTCGTTCTACGAACAGATTTTTCGCGTAAACATTTTTTCTCACGAATTCTCTACATTTTTGGTTATTATAAAAATTACATTTGGAGCCACCTTTGCGCCACAAACCTGTAAAATGTACTTATAGAAATGCTCAAAATCAAGTTATCCTCTTTTACTATAGAAAATATGAAATATAACACAATACCGGTGATTACAAAAAATATTTAGAGTAATGTTGACCCCTCCTTCCACACGTACAAGCTCGCCTTCCATCTATACCAACGTTCAAAATGAGTGATAGGACCGTGTCTGGAGATTGAAAAGTTTCATAAAAGAACACGGTTGGAGACCTCTAGAAATACTTTCAAGCGCAAAAACCACCTCTCACTTCAACCTCTCTACTTCTCGGGCCCCAATTCTCATTTATGCATTGTTGTATGTCTGCTTGATGAATTCTGAAAAAAATGAAATACTTAAAAAACTGATGCAAATTATACGATGATTTAACATGAATTTTGAACTTTTGATCATTTGTTTGATTTTTTCCGACTCATAACTAAGGCAATTTTTTTTTTATGCTCTACAGATGAAAAACATTCTTTTAAAAATTGAAAATATGCCCTCAAAACTGTTAAAATATTCTAGAATATTGCCCAACGCAAGATGGGTATCAAAATACCACATTTTTCAAATGTACAGCAATAGAAGAGGTAATTTTGTATTTTACTGAAGTAAATCTAAAATATGAAAAACAGATTTTTTCCTAATCAGCGTAGCGGATAGGAATGGTTCAACGGGGCTATATAGTCAAAACTCCCAAAAGGCACATCTGCCGTCCTTACTGACTGTACATACCTAATTTCAATTTCCCATCCCAATTTGGAGGGGAGTTATCCAAGAAACAAACATTAAAAATTAGAAAAAACGACCAAAAACCCATAAATTCAAGGCTGTGTGTGGGGAAGGGGGGGGGGGTGCAATGGGACTGAGGAGCCGAGCCCCCCAAAAGGCATAGCTTCGATTTCTACTGAATATACATACCTAATTTCAACTTCCTAGCTCAATTTAGAGGAGAGTTATGCGAAGAACAAACTCAAAAAATAAGAAAAACCTACCAAAAAACCACATATTTGGAACTGTGAAGGGGTGAAATTGGGCTGAAAAGTAGAGACCCCTCAAAAGGCACATCTAAGTCCCCCGCTAAATGTACATACCTAATTTCAAGTTCTTAGCTCAATTTTGAGGGGAGTTATGTGAAGAACAAACTCAAAAAATGAGTAAGATGAGAAAAATCGATAAAAAACCACTTTCTTGGAATTATGAGGGGGTGCAATGGAACAAAAAAAGTCGGAACCTCCAAAAAACACATCTAGGACCCAAACTAAGTGTACATACCCAATTTCAACTTCCTAGTCAATTTGATGGAGCGTTAGGAGAGGAATAGCTCTGTTTCAAGAACAAAAAGAAGGAAAACCGCCATGTAACCCCTCCTAATTGACTTAGGAGGTTGATTTTTTGGATATGTTATACAACTTTTGATTCTCTACCCATTGATTCTGAAAGAAATAATTTTTGAGTTTTGGGCCCCTCAGCAGCACCTTCTTCAAGTTGAGGCATAACTGAATTTTGACCCAAGGTCATCCCCGCTTATTTTTATCCAATCCGCCGCCAAACTAAGCTAATTGGCCAAATTGGAGCGATTTTGGTCGGTATTGAGCGGAGCTAATGGTTTTAGTGATCGGGAAAGAAAATAAAATAAAAATAAATATCTGACACGATTAAAAATCGTGTTAATGGTCTTCTACGATCCTAAACGGATTTTGTTGATACCCCCCCCCCTACCCTCATCATTCGTCGCTGATCGATAGACTGTAATCACTTGGTTTTTATTTAAAAAGGAACAAAAACTTATTATTTTATCATAAAATAGTCATTTCTTCGAGTAATTAATAAGGAATACAACAATTGTTAAAAAGGTATAAAAAATTATCACAAAATGGACACCTTATAGCGCAAATTTAACGGCGAAAAATCGTAAAGTCAAAAAATATTTCTGATCAATAAGTGTTTTCTGCTATGAACGAAAATATTCCCTTAAAAAGCCAAACAATGGCAAAATATTCTCAAAATAAGCTGTAAAAGCGAGAAAATTATGCTTTTGTTATGCTTTCAAGCCAAAATATGCTCAATCATGTTTGTATCACATGAAAGGAAATTTTCTGATTGGTAAAGATATGTTGGATATTCCCTAAATCGATTAATAGGGAAAAAGTGAAAAAACATAAAAAAAATTGCCTCCGTTATAACTTACTGATGCTTTGGAATAGAGGAAAAAATTACGCTTCGAAAATTTGAAAAAAAAAATGAATGTGATGAAAAATGTGCAGATATTGGTAATTTAACCCGCAAAGCGTGAATCTGAGCGTAGTTTTTGAGAGTGGTTCTCGTGCTTAAAAATAATTCTAAAGGCCTTTAAAATGCTCCATGATACAATTTTTTAATCTACAGATAAGGTCAAATCAATCATTTTGAACGTTGGTATTGGGAGGAGGGGTTGTCGGTAGTGGGGGGGGGGGTATTGCGGTTAACATGTTAGATGTAAAATTTAACTCTAAATCCTTTTTGTAATAGCTGGTTTTGTGTTATATTTGATATTTTTTTTATAATAAACGAGAATTCCTTGATTTCGAGCATTTTCATAAGTACATTTTTACGATTTGGGGCGCAAAGGTTGCTCCAAATGCAATTTTTGCAATAACCAAAAATGCAGGGAATCCTTCAAAGAGAAATTTTTACCCTAAATTTTTTTTTGTAGAACCAATAAAAGGAGAGATACGCGCATTTCTACGAAAAGGAAGCTGATACTCGAGGAAGAGAGAGGGGAAGAGGCGAGCAAAAATGACGCTGAAGCTTATTTTTGTACGAATACATTCTAGATTAATAATCATTTGTCAAATTATTGTTTACATTATGAGCGAACGCATGCAGCAATTTGACTATACTAATATTTCGATTCTCAAAATTGTAATTCAACGTCTGCTTTAACAAAAGAACTTTCCAGTTTTAAAGCGTGTAAGAAAATGAAAAATACTCTTTAAGTAGCTTGAATGCACCTTACAATAAGAAACATTGATTCGTAATAATTTTATAGACGAGAGAAATTCTCACATAAAACTGACCAATGATCATCGATGCCATTTTTTTTTTTTCAAATTCTCTACCCTAATGCACAATTTTACTTTTCCAAATTCCACACAGCAAAAAACCTAAAACCACGAACAGTTTAAGTGCAGTGTACACGATACCAGACTTTCTGGCAAGGTAACCTTAATCAAGAAGCAATTTATCAAAAAAAAAAAAAAAAAAAAAAACATCAAAAATTCGAAAATT